>VZRI01010049.1:130184-143111 GCA_013397515.1 Upupa epops
ATTGTGAACTGGCTGCAGGATAGAAGCCAGAGAGTAGAGCACTGGAACAGGCTGTCCAGGGAGGTTGTGGAGTCTCCTTCTCTGGAGACGTTCAAGACCCGCCTGGATGTGTTCCTATGCAACTTGGTCGAGGTGATCTTTCATGTCCCTTCCTATCCCTAATGATTCTATGATTCTATATTGAAAATTCATGTAGATAGAGTGCTTAGGGACACAGTTTAGCAATGCACCTGGTAGAGCTGGCTTAATGGTTGGACTTGATCTTTATGACGATACAACATAAAGAATCCCGATTGAAACTAGATTCTGAGTGTGCCTCCTCTCTCCTGTATCTCCCTGCCTCTCCCACTTCTAAAAGACATGAAAGCCATCTGCCAGGTGGTTTAGCCATGTGTCATTACACAGGTGTACATGTCCAAACATATGGACATGTAGTCTGCATGCCGTGCTACATGAAGACTCTCTTACCTGTTGGTGGGAATACAAACTCTTAGATGTAAAATATTCGCAGCGTGTTTTTCCTGTGAAGTTCTTGTTCACCGGTGCTTCTTTCCATCATTTTGGATAATATCATGCTGAATACGGTTCACAGACTCAGCCACCCCCCAGGTAATATTTTCATTGCCTGTGTTTGCATGCCCAAAATATTAGATTATTGAATTTGAACAGAATAGCTGCATCAGTTGTCTGAATACTGCATGCTAATGATTTAGCTTCTTAGGCCTATGCTAAACAGCTTGATTTTTTAGAGACAAAATTGGAATCCCAGCTTCAAATAGCATACAATTTAAAGGTATTCATGCTTCACCCAATCACCAAAGTAAGAATCGGTTGCGGCGTTTGGATCTGGATGTGTGTTTCGATTTCGTATTCATCTCTGTTCATTTATCCTGGATGTCTTTAAAAGGGATTAATTGAATTTCACTTTTTGCAGTAAATCCACTTGATGTAAAAGCCGAATTCAGGGTGTCTGCAGTAGGCACTGAAGGTTGTGAAGGGGAACTAGGATGTGTGGTCAACGTATCGCCCGCCCCAAAGAGTGATGCGTTTCAGAAACTCTTTTTCCAATTTGTGCCCTTAACAAATACTTTGAATTTTGGGGTTTTTAGTGCCGATTTCTCGTGTGAGTGGCTGTGCATGCATAGCATCAGCTGTTTGTGGCGCTACATGATTAAATTCTGCCACAAAAGACTAAAACAAAAATGGAGTTTTTCTTCCTGTGAACCTTAATGGAAAGGTGACCATTGTGGGCACTGAATTACTTGTAGTTAAGGCAAGTCTTGAGGAAGCTTGTCACAAGTCCTGGGTTTTGTTGTTATTGAGAATTCTTTTGAAGCCTGCAAATTCCCTCTACCTTGACTTCTGTGGCACTGTCTTCACCTTCCAAACTGTCGTGTCTGTGTTTTGGCGCATGTCATCTGGTATATAAGATGTGCCAGCGCAACATCTTTGCCTTGCTGGTGCTCAGCCCAGCTTCTCCTGTTGAAGACGTTCACAAAATGCCATGGCTTAAACAGATCAAGAAAACCATGTAACATGTCACGCAGAAGCAATGCTTTTGTAAGTCCTTCTATTCACCAAGTTGTTTCTCCTCAGCATCTTATTCCAGGGGCGTTTTTTTGGGAGGCAGTGTCCAGCATTCAAACAAGGTCTAAGGCATTCAGCAAGCAGATTTGTAGATGAATGGGCATCCCGTTCTGGAATAGGAATATTTTAAGAGCACAAAAGTGAGCTAGGTAATTAATTCAACTGTACAAGTAAACTGCTGAGAGAGTCATAGCATCTTTGAACTTCCCAAAGGATGGAATCACAGGAACAGCAGAAGCATTACAGGTGAATGAAGCCTAAATATTGTTAATGAGCAGTTTATTGAAGTTGATTGATCTTTTTGTGGATGTTAAATGTGCTCCATTCTTCCCCCTCTACGCCTGCTCCTTTTGAGAGGCCTTATAAAGGGATTCTATGTACGTCCCCCAAATCTGATGTTAGAAAATGCTGTTTTGTTTAACTAAAGCATTATGGAAATACTGCCCTTTCCTTGCCCAGTAATTCTTCACCACAGCTCTATCTCCTCTTCAGGTAAGCATTTGCTCACCTTAGAGTCATTTGCAAATCTTCATCTTAATTTCACTTGTGATACTATATCAAATGCTGTACTGATAGATTAAATCTACTGCATTTCCTTTGTCTGGATAATCACCTTATCAAAGAAAGTTATCGGGTTAGTCTACTACAGCTTTCCTTTGGCAAACTCACGTTGTG
The DNA here is from genome assembly GCA_013397515.1 of Upupa epops. Lineage (NCBI taxonomy): Eukaryota > Metazoa > Chordata > Aves > Bucerotiformes > Upupidae > Upupa > Upupa epops. The sequence continues at coordinate 132,447 of VZRI01010049.1, forward strand.
TTTTATCCCCGTTTCCATTTACCTGAGTGTCTCTTTCATTATTTTCTCCTTCAGTGTTCTTGCACTCACGCTATTGAAGCTCCTGATGCTGCATCAACATCAAACAGGTGTAAGTGAGATCAGAATCAGTTTCAATATGCTGTAGCACAGCTTTGCAAAAGCCTGTTCATTCTCACGCCTGCGAAGCGTTCGGTCTCACGCAACCGACAAAGTACTGGGGTTTTCTTTCTCATTGTCGTTATAGCAAAGGGCAGGTGAGCTGATTTGGAGCCTTGGCTGGTGAGTGTTTGCGATGATTTGCAAATGGGTTTCTAGAGATAGAATCAGCGACATCTACCTGCACATGAGAGTGCTTGGGCAGTTGCATTAGCAAAACCTTAATGTATGTATCAGTAATGAAAATCTTAATTAAGAACGCTGCATCATGGTCCACGAACACTCTTTCTTTCTCCGTCTGCGAAGTCCTTTGTGTACTGCAGCATCTACCTGGTCCAGACAGACACAGCGCTTGAAGAGCGTGTCTGGCAGATCTTCTCTTGATTATTAACAACGAGCAAATGGCAAACTTAGTCTTCTTTTGTCTTGACACCGATGCTCAGAATATTAGCGCATACAGTATAACTTAGAGCTGGGCTGGATTTTGTTTCTGTTGCTTTTCCCACTTTCTGTTTATATTGGTGGGTTTCAAAATCCAGAAGCATTGTGTTGGACTGAAATACGTAGCGTAGAGTTGCCAAAATGTGCACAGACACCTATTCACCCAACAGCATACCTTTTCCTTTAGAAACAGTAGTCTTGCAGAGGCCATCTTCTGTATGCACAAAAAGTATGCTAATGGGATGGGAAGATTGAGATTTTAATCTCCCTAAACTCAGGAAATTTGGAGTTAAGGTTCCCACAGCAACCTTACCTCTGCCCCTTGCGTACAATAGGATCTCTTACCGTACGATCCCTAGCTGTGAGCTTACCAAGGCAGATAGTACAGAGGGAAGACGGTGTGATGGATAGGAGCAGGCAAGTATTTTTCTCTGTAATTGTATTCCAGGGATGTTTTGTTTGTGATGTGATTTGAAATACATTCCGAAGTCCTTTCAAAACAGAGGATGTACAGCTGATGCAAGCACAGGTAGTGTGAGGCAAGGGTGTATGCAAGCACACAAACATGCACGCACTCATTTTTCTCCGTGTGGAAACCCCTCAGAGTTGTACATCACGCTTTCAGATGAGTCAGGCTGCCTTCTCAGATTCGCTGTCATATCCCTTACATTGATAGTTTCTGTGGGCTCACACCTGCACAGTAGGAGTATGTGTCCCAGGAAAGGCCAGAGGAGGAAGACAGTGTTGTTGACTTTGAATGAGAAACAGCAACGGACACTGATCTTTACCAATCCGTTCAGTTGAGCTCCCTATAAAAATCTACACGAGCAGCAACTTTGCTGTTGCAGAACTGTTGCCTCTTTAAAAAGAATTCCTCTGACCTGACAGCAGAGTTCTTGCTGAGGTCATTGGTTCATGCAAAGCATAGAAGTCACATACGCCCTTAACATCATCATTTAGAATAACAGTTCTGAGGGTGAAACCCATGTAATCCAGTAATCAGACTACAGCCTCTGTTACAGCAACCATTAATAATCAACGCTTACTCCCCTAAGACTCCAAAAGCTGAAATACTCCAGATTAAATGAACTGTTGGAATTAAGTAAATGGCTGATTTTTATCTGCTTAGTATCATTTCAGTGCATTTCCACCTAGAATGTAAGTTAGGAGTCACCTGCAGCCTGAAGTTGACGCCAGTCTATACTGGAATGCAAGCGTTTAAACTCTAGAACTGTGCAGCACCAAAACGAATTCAGAATCTGGATGGAAACCGATGGCAATCACAGCGGAGTGACATGGATTGGAGGGAAAGGGGGAGGTTGTGCTTGCCCCATCTTAAGTGACAGTTCCAGGTTCCTTTAAAGAGTAGGTCTGTACTAGTAGCTGAAGCATGGTATCGAGGGTAGACCGTGCCACCTACATGTTTCCTGATCTTAATGCCTGTCAGTTGTTCAAACTCAGGATAACTAGCCCAGGCTTGAAGCCACCTCCCAGCAGACGGGGCTAAGCAGTGTGTGCCAGTCTTTGTGAAGTGCATGGAACTGAACTAGATTTTCTAGAGGCTCTAGAGATTTTATCCGTGCTCCTCAAAAGTGAGTATCCAGGAGCTGGCCCAGGACTGACAGGTCTGAGCCTGCTCCTGTAGGGACATAATTCTCCTCTACTGGGCACTGGTGAGGCTTCCCTTTGAGTACTGGGGGCAGTTTTGGCCCCTTGCTTCAAGAGAAAACTGAGGGGCTGGAGTGGGTCCAGAAGAGCAATGAGGATAGGGAAGGGACCAGAGGGAAAGTCTGATGAGGAGAGGCTGAGAGAGCTGGGGTTGTTTAGCCTGGAGAAGAGAAGACTTGGAGGGGACCTTCTCCCTCTCTACAACTGCCTGAAGGGAGATTGTAGTCAGGTGGGGATTGGGCTCTTCTCCCAGGCAGCTGGCAACAGGACTAGAGGGCAGTCCTGAAGTTGCACCAGAGTAGGTTTAGGCTGGATGTTAGGAAGCCCTGCCTCACCGAAAGGATGATCAGACACTGGAATGGACTGCCCAGGGCAGAGGTGGACTCCCCATCCCTGCAAGTCCTTAAGAACAGACTGGATGTGGCACTTAGTGTCCTGATGTGATGATGTTAGGTCATAGGCTGGGCTTGATGATCTTAGAGGTCTTTTCCAGCCTCGGTAATTCTGTGAGCGTGTAGGAGCAGTGTTCTGTCAGTCCCTCCCAGTTACAACTTCATCCCAGATCACAAGAATAGTGTCTTACTTTCTTGTTTTGAGTTTTTTTCCTTACTGGCTGCTTACACAACTGAGTGCCTACAGTAAGAAAACTGTAGCTTAGTGTCTGGGAGGATCTTTAAGAAAGGAAAGCTATTTTAATCTGGTAACAAACCTTGTTTTCTCAAAACCAACTAGTTTCAACCATGGCAGCACTGCTGCTTCTCTTTCAGGACTACGTACGTGTCAAGTTTGATGTTTTAAAACAAAGCTGTGTTATAATTACACAAGCAAGTTTAAGAAAAGAAAAAAAAAAAAGCTTATGGAAAACCTAACAGCTGGAAACTGTTTTTTACATACTTGGATGACTCAAGAACAGCTGAATGGGGTTTTGCAAAGCTTTACCAAAAATGTCATTTCTGGATTAAGACAAGACGTGAGAAATATATTCTGAGAAGGTAACAGTTTCAGAAAGGTATAAGCAAATATAGACAGAGATTATTTAATTCATCAACTTCCACTGCACGGTTGTTAATGTAATGCTATGGAAATAAAGGAATTCATATTTATATAGTTTTTCAACGATCTGTACTAGACTTTCAGGAACAAAGCTTTGTAGCTGGGAGTTAAATATTAATATTTATATTTCATTGGAATAGCACGTATTCAAACAGGAAAACAAAGACATAGAGAAAGGTACAGGCTTGCCAAAATCTGCGCAGAAAGAAGAGAGGACCACGTTTAACACCCAAGCCCTTGGATTGCTCAGCTTGTGCAGCGTGGCTGTGGTCTTGAGGGCACGTGGAAACAGAGAGCTCCTGACTTGTCTCTCTCCCCTCCAGGCACCCCTAGCTTGCAGGTGAAGAGCCTCACTCCTACACTTTTCCTAGGCTCAAGTACCCAGCCAGCTCCTTTCTTACTGTCTCCCACTTCATTCCCAAAGGCAAAGTCTGCCAAATTCTGTGATAGCGAAGCTTGACTCTGTTCGAGTGTTGCCCCAGTTACAGGCACGCATACTCTCCTCCTTCTCCCCCAGTGCTCCCAAGGGCTGTCAAGGTGAGAGAGCTGTCACCCGAGACCTATTCTGGGTCTTGCTCAGAGCACAGGCCAAACCATGACGCCGTAACAATCACTGCACTGTTTGAAGCCTCAGTCAGTGAATAAATACGATTTTACTGCTGCTTAGTTTGGATGTAGAGCTGTATTGGATGAAACTACTCTTCTTTCATACTGATTTCTGTTTCAGGGTGGTGGTGTGTGAAAAATAACACAAATAGGAGTATTTTTGGATGATCGTACTGAACAGTCAGCAAGAAGAAAAGTACAGTATGTTGAAGGGAAATCTGTTTGTAGTAAAAGCAATATGAGCTTGTGGTTCGCTAACGGGACCGAGACATGAATTTTCACTTTAACCCTGACTGTAAAACTCCCTGCACTGCTGAGGAAATCACTTGTTCTCCTGTCAGTGCCCCTCAGCTTTTTCCTCTCGAGGTTCAGGTATTAGCAGAGGTTTGGTAAAGATGCTTTTCTAACCTCACAAACCCACTCATAACTTGTCAGCGTTTACAGTGCCATAGTCTTTCCTTCCAGATAAAGTCAGCCTCGTGGCTTCCACTTTTTAGCTCGGCAGAGCCACCAGTTCTGGGAGGGAGAGCAGGACAAAGCTGCCCTGTGCATTCTGCAGGGATTTTCAGTAGCAGCCCCAGGTTAAGAATTCAGTGCTGATATTTCGATGGAACATAAATGTCACTTCATTTCCTAAGCACAGCTGCTCTGAGCTCCTTCAGAAATTGTAGTCATGAGACAAGCCTTCAGCTTGCCATTCTTGCAGGTACATTTGCAGTAGCCCCAGATTTAGTTGGTTTACTGTGTGCAGCCAAACTATGGAATCAGGTGAAGAGAACACTTGAATTTAGCCATCTAGGAACACCTAACTCCACAGTTCTCCTCAGCACAGAAGATGCTCTCGATCTTTTCTTAGCTTTTCAACAGCTTTGACTGTGTGCCCTACATGTTGACTTGACCGTCTTGCTCATGAAGGGCCTTAGCTGGAGCAGAGGAGGTTCCTATCAATATCAGAAGAACTTCTTCCCAGTGAGGGTAGCAAAGCATTGGAGCAGGCTGCCCAGGGGGGTTGTGGAGTCTCCTGCTCTGGAAACATTCAAGACCCTCCTGGATGTGTTCCTGTGTGATTTGGTCTAGGTGATCCTGCTGTGGCAGGGGGATTGGATTAGCTGATCTTTCAAGGTCCCTACTGATCCCTAATGATTCTATGATTTCCCCTCCTAGTTATCTAGTGTTGCCAGTGCTTCTTACAAGAAGCTGTCCTTGTACTCCTACGGAAATCACAATGGCAGCCTTTAACTGCATTAGGAGAAAACAATGCTCTTTTCAGTTCAGTAGCAGCATCACTTCCTCAGCTTCACAGTTTTCTGATCCAGAACTTTCCATTATTGCATTTGTTTTGCAGTTCTCATAGCTGAAACAACTCATCAGTGGTGAGCACTGATGTTCTACATCTCACCCCTTCTTGTACGTATGTGTCCCATGGGCCTGGAAGTACCGGATTCATTGATCTTTTCATCAGAGCTCATCAGTTCTTGCTTTCTTGAGTAATCTTTTAGAGTCTATGATTTTTAAGTATTTGTTGACCAGAGGCTGCTATATCTCGACATGATTGGATAGAGAAAAGAAGACAAGAATTAGTAAAAGGCAGAAGTCAGTGAGCAGGATAGTCTGCCAGAGATTAATCCTTCCCTGGAGAAACAGTTACATCCTGTAAGACCCAGGGCAGTTCAACAGAGTTGGAATCTGGCAAATTCTCAGCTTCCTGCTAACGAATGTGCAGAGGATTTACCAGAAGAAGCCCACAGCAGACCTTTACATACAGTCTGCATTTCAACCCCGACTGAAGTGGGAGAAACAGACTAAACCGTAGTAGGCAGAAAACAATTCCTGTTACAGTCCATATAAAAACCAGCCTGATTTCAAAAGTATTTAGGAAGTGTAAGAAAGTTTGCAGCATCCTCTTTGATCGCAATCTGCTCCAGAAGGCTCTTGTTCTTTGTCGTGATGGGCAAGGGAGAAAGTACAGCTTCTTCATTTTAAACAACATAACTCTTCTAAAACCTGCTTTGCACGGGTGAAGCCATGGAAGTAGCAGGATGGGCTGTGAGAGAAACAGGCTGCAAGGAGAAGCAGCACAATCTCTTGCACAGCTTTAACAAGAGCATGACCCACCCTTTGATCCTACAAATGAAAAGGTTTGTTGAGGGGCTTTCTGTGGAGGCATCAAGTGATAGGACAAGGGGAAAAAGGTTCAAACTGAAAGGGTATATTAGATCTTAGGAAGAAATTCCTCACTGTGAGGGTGCTGAGACACTGGAACAGAGTGTTGTCCAGAGAAGCTGTAGATGCCCTCTCTCTGGAAGTGTTCAAGGCCAGGTTGGACAGGGCTCTGGGCAACACCGTCTAGTGAGAGGTGTCCCTGCCTGTGGCACAGGGGCTACAACTGTATGATTTCTGAGGTCCCCGCTAGATTCTAGGACTCAAGATCATGCTGTTTGTGTATGTGTGGCCCACGTGCCTATATATACTGTTTGTGACCCTTTCCCTCAGCACATTTGCAGTTTGCCTGGGCATTTAGCAGAGGTTTACAATCTCAGAGAAGTCTGACTTGCTGGATGTAATGTCAAATGAAATGGGTTTGTATTGCAAGAGGCTTGGTGAGAGGTTCAAAGTCTTGCTATAAAATTCAAGGAGTTATTTGCATCCTGTGTGCTGAAATGTTTCTGGTTCCCCTAGTTTTTTTCATTAGTGTATTAATCTTAAGCTATCGAATTCTCCAGTAGTGAGCAAAATATTGTACTAAAACTGGTACTAAAGACAGAATTGCCTCTTCAGTTACTGTGAGAGGGGATGAATGCTACTTGTATGATGGGTCCTAGAAACCGTTTTCAAATCACATCTAGATAACATGATACGTCTGATAACTGAAGCTTAACCTGAAAAGCCTGTGGTCAGCTAGAAATTTGGCCGGTTGGCTCTCAGGTCTGGAAGTAGTTCTGGTTTACACATTTAAAAGCCAAAATCTGGTTTTGTATTTCTTAAATGTCGAAACAACCCTCTGACCTTGAAAATGACTTTCTCTGCATACTTTTTGTGCTTTTAAGTAAAAAACAGGCTTTTTTCGTAGTGAAATATTGTAGCCTGTTAGTCATCAAATCTGAGAAGTTAGAGAAGGGAAGAGAACTCATCTTTCCTCTCCCTCTGCCGGTGCAAGAGCGGGCATCATTCACATCAATGGCAGCTGGAGGGGAAAAGACTTGCTAACCTTTAACTAGACTTTCAGTTTATTCCCACAATGTACACTGTGCCTTCTCCACTATACTCAGGCCTCCATCTGCAGTGTTTCAGACCTCATCATCATAATATGTCGCAAGATGAGCTTCTCTGCTGTGTGTCAGAAGCAACCTCCAGTGCCTTGATTTTGGTCTGTCCCCGTCTAAGCATTGCAGGAAGGTAAAGGTCACATCTCGTGCAGCTTTCCAGTAGCACCCTTCTCCACCCCAAACTGATCGCTCCTAACCCTTAAAATGATCAGTTGCGTTTAAATATGACATTTGTGCAGGCTGTTTAGTTTATGTATGGCCACTGTTCTCCTTTTCTGTAGTCATTTTGCCACTTTGGAATGTTCAGTGGTTTTCCCTCCTCTGAAAATATTACCTTCTTCCATCTCTTCTCCATGCACTTCTTCTCTCTCTTGTTTTTCCTTATAAAAAACAAAGTCTGTCTGATGCCCCTGTTTTCAGCAGAGCAGAACCAGCCTCTGGTTCTGCAACGAATGCATGGGAGGGAGCAGACCTTCTCCCTTCCCTGGCAGCAGAGCGAAACACATCCTCCTTGTTACCAGGTGCTTCCTTGGCAGCAGAGTGAAACACATCCTCCTTGTTACCAGGTGCTGCTGCTTTGCACAAAAGCAACCTCAGATTATTTTAGTTCTGACATGATGCTCCTCAGAACTTGTTAAGGCGTGAGCCCTGGACCTTTTCTGCCTCAGTTACCCTTAATATTTAGAGTTGCTGCAGTCTCCAAGACTTTCTGCCTCTGCCTGAAGACTTTGAATGGCTATGTAATCATTAAGGACTTAACTTTCCTGGGTTTCTGAGAAGTAGGGAGGTCATATTTTTAGAACTTAGCAGCAGAGGAAACTGAGGCACAGGGTGAATCACGCCTTGATTTAACAGAACACTAGAGCACAAATTTCTTTTCATTTAAGGGTCATTTTAAGAGATTTTCTGAGAATACAGTTGAAATGTCTGCTTCAAGTGAGCTGCTGAAAGCCATCTTAAAGAGAACTTTGTGGTCTTTATAGCAATCAATTAATTAGGTACCATTGTTATGTAGAGATGGGAAGAAGGAGGCATAGTATTTGCTTAAGGTCACCCAACCTGAGCGCTGATGCTCACAGAGTTAAGCAGCTCTCTTTTAGTAGTCTTTCGTGGTTACATTTTCTCCCCTAGTTGATAATTTAAAATATTGAACAGGGCTGTTTGGAGAGGAGATTGAATTTGGAGGTGTGGACCGGTGTTACTCAGCCAGTTTACGACGTAGAGGTATAAATTATTAAGTATATTAATACGTTGCAAAGTAATACCTGCCCAGTGATATGCCAACTTAATACAAGCACCTACTACTCATCTGTAGTTAAATTAGCTCATCTAGAACTTCCCTCCCAGTCAAACCAGTTTTGAAAATGAAATAGTTCCATCACTGAAAATCATCAGTTGTTCAGACCCATAGGGCTAAATCCAGCAGTGTTCTAAGTGATAGGAGACGTGGCAGACACAAGCATGTGTGAGGAAAGGAAAGAGGGAAAGATGTGTGTGGCCTGGTTCTCTCTTATACCAGCCAGTATCACACGCTTTTCTTGCTAGGACTTCTTGCTGTCCTGGCTTTACCCCCTGCTTCCTTCCTCCAAGATTGTAGTTCCAGCTTTCTTCTGACCATCGTACAAGGAGAGCTGGCAGAGGTTGACGTTTCTTTTGCCCTGCATCCATTGACAGTGATTCTGTGACCTAGCACAGGGCTTGGACCATGGCTGGTCCATCTGAAGAGCTTGGCTGACCCTCCGTGCAGGGAGGGAAGTTGCCTGCCAGAGCACTCACAGTGACTTCAGTCAAATTGCTGCTGATTCAACCTAATGCAAACATGAGCAGATCTCAGGCCAGTAGACCTTAAAGTTATTTCCAGCATCACATTCCAGGACAGGTAGCAAACCCCTTTGAAGAAAAGAAAATGTTTTTCTTCTCTGTTTCTCTCTTTCTCCAAACGCCTTCCCAAAACAACATGGGGAAAGGAGGAGAAGAGTAAATATTCAAGAGGAAAGCTTTTCCTCAACCTTCTTTGAGAAAAGAATTCCCCTCACAAATCAAAACAAGATGGAATCGTGGAGCCCCACCTGCTGACTTGAGGAAACAGAAGAAAGGGAAGATGCCTGGTCCTGTGCCAAGGGCTTGTAGTGCTGTGATGTGGCACTTAAAGCTCATGGGGACCCAGAGCCAGTGTTACAAATGCAACAATAACTCTCGTGAAAATGAGCCTCTTAAGAGCGTGTAGCTGGTCTGCAATGGCCTCAGGAAATCCCCCTGGCTAGACAGGCCCTTTTTATCCACTACATTGCTCTGAGTCAAAGAGAAATCTCACGTAACCTCCTTGACCAGAACCTGAGCGCGCCTGTAGTCAGCAGCGTAGGGCTTTGCAGTTTCCTTCGAGTTCATCATTTCCCACCTCCTGCTCTGAAGAAGGCTGCCTTATCTTTCTTTGCTGTCTCATCACACACTGCGAGTGTGTATGTGGTCAGCAGGCGTTCCGCTGTGTTTCCTTTGTGGCCAGATCCTTAGCTGATGTAAACTGGCTTAGGGCCATTTATGCGATGGGGGATTTTCACTGGTCGAACACTCGGGTCTTTGATTCCCAGAGAACTACTTGTTATGAATAGCACCAGGACCGATGCTACTCGTTTTCAGGCTCAGGACCATCTACCAGCAAACGCTTGCGTATTAATTACAACAAAGAGCAAATCTACTTGACATTTGATTTTGTTTTTCTTGTTTCCTTGCAAGCTTGAAAATGAGCTGCCTTTGCCAAAAAAAAACCCAACCCAACAACCAACCCACAAAAAAAAAGCCCAAAATGCATTTCACACCTCATGTTTTTTTCTTTAAACTTGAAATAGGCCCCTTGAAAAAACTGACATGTTAAACACCAGCAAGAAAATGATTATTTGGACATATGGCTCCTTTTCCTGAACTTTGTGGAGAGGCTAGATAACGCTCTTTCACATCTTAAAAGCCTAGACTCCTGCTGCATTACTAACATGTTCTTATGTAATAATCCAGCGCTGATGATACCTCATCCGGTCCCAGTAATGTAAGACCCGTGAGGGTTCGGTCAGTTATGAGGGATTTGTTTTTCACAGATTATCTATTCATTTGTCCCTTTTCATACGAATGTGGACTAGAATAGAATCATACACAGCAGCATCTCCTGGCTGTGTTTTTTTCCTCATGGATTTGCACTGTGTGGATTTATTTATTTCCATTAAACATTGTATGATTTAGTATAAAAGTAAGCAAATTTAAAACCCAACTCTTGAATGGAAACAAACTTAGCATTGTCCATTTATTTCTGTCCATTTGTGTTTCATAAAGTGAAAAATCTAGGAGAATTAAAAACAACCCTGTAAAACCCTAGATACAGGATCAGTGCTGGGACCAGTCGTCTTCAATCTCTTCATTAATGACTTGGATGAGGGATTAGGGGCACTGTCAGCAAGTTTGCTGATGACACAAAGCTGGGTGGTGT
>VZRI01010050.1:4644-20796 GCA_013397515.1 Upupa epops
TTTCTGTAGTGGGGGGGTGGTTACAGGGCTCTATTTTTAGTCTTCCCAGGGTGGGTGCCTGGGTTTCGGTCCCAGTGCAGCAGTCCCATCCCCAGAGCAGCACCTCTCCTGCACCTTCACCCCCTGGGATGAACCCAGCGTGTTGTGGGGGCTAGTGGACACAGCAGGGTTGTAGACACTCAGAACACAGGGAGATGGAGTAGCCAAGGGCTTGGTGTTGGGGTTAGTGGTTGGACTGGATGATCCTGAAGGGCTTTACCAGCCTCTCATTCTGAGGTGTTTGAGCTCCTGGTGCTGGGAGTGATGGTTGGGCTGCAGTGCTCTCTGCTCTGAGAGCATCCCTCACCCGTGGGTCACCTCCACCTCTAGAGCAGCACCTCTCCTGCACCTTCACCCCCTGGGATGAAGCCAGGGTGATTGGTGATTGCCCCCATCCCATTCCACTTCTCTCCTGGGAGCACTGGAGGCTGCTGGGGTCAGACCCGAGTCCCCCCCGCAGACACTACCTGCTGCAACCCAACCTCATGAGCTCTCAACCAACACCTTTTCCTACCTTTGGCTTCAACAGCCAGACCCCCCGGCACAGTCTGACCCCCTCCACCCCGATGCTCATCCCCCTTGGGTGCACAGACGGGCGTTGGGTTGGCAGCTCCAGCTCTGGGTGACTCAGGGCAGCTGGGTGACTCAAGGGCGGCTCCTCGGGCCCCAGTCTGGGCTCTGGTTACTCATTACCCCGGTGGCAGAGAGGGCGGCCTGGGAACACAGCCCTTGCATCGCTTCCTCGAGCCAAGGGAGCTTGGGTCCCAGGGCCAGCCGTGCTCTTGGCAGGGCTAGCTGTGTCTGGGGATGACCTCCTGGGGCTGGAACCTTAGTGATGCTGTGTGAGGACGGGTGGGATGGGGAGATGGGGAGAAGCTGGGCTCTCCCTCCCACCCTGCTGCTTCATCCCCTGCTGAGGAATCACAGAACCAGAGGGTTGGAAGGGACCTTCAAGGGGCATCCAGTCCAAACCCTCTGCACCGAGCTGGGCCAGCACTCGCCAGCCCAGATAGCCCAGAGCTCCAGCCAGCCTGAGCTTGAGAGGTTTCCGTGCCTGGGATGGGGGTGTAGGGGCTCCTCCACCTCGTGAGGGTCCCCATGGGACCCCCGGCTGGGGATGGGTGCTAGGATGTGGCCAGGTTGGCTCCTCCCAGGAGGAAGGGGCTGTGTGGCATGGTGTTTGTGGGCTACCACCACACTTGCCCACCCCCACCAGAGATGCCTGAGGGGTCCCCAGTGCCAGCCTGAGCCCCCCTGTGAACCCCAGCAACCACGCTGCCACTGTGCTGGGTGTCCCACTGCATCCCAGTGCCAGCTCCTGGCAGCACTGGGAATTGTCTCCCAGCCCAGTCATCTCCAAATCCACCACGGAGAGGGTTTCAGGGCTGTCCTGAGGCCAGTAGCCGTTGGCCAGTGGCCATGAGCTGACCCATCACCAGGAGGTGAGGAGGTTCTACCTGCTGGTAGGTAATTGAGGGGGAAGGAGCTGTGAGGAGCCCCCCGTGAGACAGGACACGTGCAAACACGTAGAGAGCAAGGGATGGCAGCAGCAGTCCCCCATCGCTGTGGCTGCTGCAGTCTCAGCTCATCCCCCTGCCTTCACTCTGCACTGCCTGCTCTCCTCATCCCAGCTCCCTTTCCATCTGCCGGCGCCTGCTGCATCCCCCCTGCTCTCCCGGGATGCTGTGGTGAGCTGGTGGGCAGGAGAAGAACAACAACAACAGCATCATCACGGGGGCTGGTGGCCAGGAGGCTCCGGTGGCCTCGCCGTGTGTGGCCAGGCTGTGCTGCTGCTCATCCTCGCAGGGCTTGAGCAGTCCAGGGCGGCTGGATGCAGCTGATGCTTCCCTGGGGACTGGGGGGGTTGTGGGAGGCAGCAGCTCGGGCTAAGGACTCAGTTCAGCTGCCCGTGGGATGGGGCTGTGAGTGCTGGGGCTGCTGGGGAAGGAGGGAGGTTGGTGCTGACTGGGGTTGGCTGAGGTCACCGAGGGATGCTCATCCTCACGGGGAGTGGGGATGGGGACTCTAGGACAAACAAACGCTCTGGTGCAGGGTGGGGGTTCAGCTGGGGCACCCACACTGCTCCGTTTCACCACCTGTAGGGTGCCCAGGAACAACCCGCCGTGCCAACGTGGGCAGGAGGACCCCAGGCTGGAGTCATCACCCCCCCATCCCTGGCGCCTCCGTCCTCGGGGATGGATCCTGCAGTGACAGCAGCTCCTGGGGTGCTCTGAGGAGGAACCAGGCTTCACCGTGGGGTGGAGGCATCAGGAAGAACCTTTGATCAACAGGTGCCAGCGCCTCTTCAAAGGAGCCGCAGCGATGACCGCCCTCCTCCTCATCCTCCTCCTCCTCCTTCTCCTCCTCCTCCTCCTCGTCCTCCTCCCCGCCGGGGCCGGCAGATAACACATCAGAGCCGGGTGCTATCACACCTTCCCGGAGCTTTGATCGCTCCCAACCAGGCAGCTCGCCCTGAGGAACTTCAAACGCAGCGCTGGGCTCCCAACGCCCTGGGCAAAGGGTGCCCAGCCCGGCGGGCACTGTGCTCACTCACGTAGACGGGCACGGCGACGCCCAGCGCCCCTTCACGCGGGGATTGGCACCGACAGCTCTTGGTGCCAGCAGCAGGTGGGTTGGGGTAACCTTTGGGCTCTGAGCAAGCGGCTGTGAGCTCGGATGCACTGGGCTGGACCGTCTGCATGGGTGCGAGGGTGGGTGCAGGAGGGCTGGACCTTCTGGACCCTCTCTCAAGCAGGAGTGAGGTTGGATGAGTAGGGTCGGACCCTCTCTCAAACAGGAATGAGGTTGGATGCAGTAGGGCTGGATCTTCTAGACCTCTCAAGCAGGAGTGAGGTTGGATGCAGTAGGGTTGATCCCTCTGGACCCTCTCCAAGCAGGAGTGAGGTTGGATGCAGTAGGGTTGATCCCTCTGGACCCTCTCTCAAGCAGGAGTGAGGTTGGATGCAGTAGGGTTGATCCCTCTGGACCCTCTCCAAGCAGGAGTGAGGTTGGATGCAGTAGGGTTGATCCCTCTGGACCCTCTCTCAAGCAGGAGTGAGGTTGGATGCAGTAGGGTTGATCCCTCTGGACCCTCTCCAAGCAGGAGTGAGGTTGGATGCAGTAGGGTTGATCCCTCTGGACCCTCTCTCAAGCAGGAGTGAGGTTGGATGCAGTAGGGTTGATCCCTCTGGACCCTCTCCAAGCAGGAGTGAGGTTGGATGCAGTAGGGTTGATCCCTCTGGACCCTCTCTCAAGCAGGAGTGAGGTTGGATGCAGTAGGGTTGATCCCTCTGGACCCTCTCCAAGCAGGAGTGAGGTTGGATGCAGTAGGGTTGATCCCTCTGGACCCTCTCTCAAGCAGGAGTGAGGTTGGATGCAGTAGGGTTGATCCCTCTGGACCCTCTCCAAGCAGGAGTGAGGTTGGATGCAGTAGGGTTGATCCCTCTGGACCCTCTCTCAAGCAGGAGTGAGGTTGGATGCAGTAGGGTTGATCCCTCTGGACCCTCTCCAAGCAGGAGTGAGGTTGGATGCAGTAGGGTTGATCCCTCTGGACCCTCTCCAAGCAGGAGAGAGGTTGGATGCAGTAGGGCTGGGCCCTCTCTCAAGCAGGTGTGAGGTTGGATGCAGAAAGAGGAGAAACGAGTGTGGAACCTCTGCCCCTTCGTTCTCTGCATCCCCAGGCCCTGCTGGAGCTCTGTGATGCCCCTATGGAGGCAACGGGGTGAGGATGAGAGAGCAGAGCAAGAAGGAGCTGTTGGAGTCCAGAGGAGGCCATGAAGGTTCTCAGAGGGCTGGAGCCCCTCTGCTCTGGGGATGGATGAGAGAGCTGGGACTGTTCAGCCTGGAGAGGAGAAGGCTCCAGGGGGACCTTCTAGTGACCTTCCCATCCCTGAGAGGGGCTGTCAGAGGGCTGGGGAAGGCTGTTCCCAAGGGATAAGGATGGTAGGATGAGGGGTCATGGATTGAGGCTGGAAAAGGGCAGAGGGAGGCTGGACAGGAGGAGAAAGGGCTGGGATCTGAGGCTGGGGGATCCCTGGACCAGGCTGCCCAGAGAGGGGATGGAGACCCCATCCCTGGAGCCATTCAAGCTCAGGCTGGCTGGGGCTCTGGGCACCCTGGGCTGGTGAGTGCTGGCCCTGCTGGGTGCAGGGGGGTTGGCCTGGGTGCCCTCTGGAGCTGCCTTCCAGCCCTGTGACTCTATGCATAACCCCCCCATCTGAGCCTGTGTTTGAGGGTGGAGTAGGCATCCTGCCCTAGGAGGTGGCTCTCTCCTCTTCACCCCAGAGCTCCAGGCATTCCCTGTGGGGACCAGGAGGAGGAATCACCACTGGCTTCATCACAGGGAGCTGCTGCCAGCCCGGGCCTTGCACTAACAGCAGTGTTTTCCCTCCGCAGGGGTCGAGGTGAAGGCTTGGGGTGCAGGGACCTGCGAGGAGACACCCCAGGGGCTGCAGCCAAAGCCCCCTCCCGAGGATGGAGAGAGGGGCTGCAGGGACCTGCAGCTCCTCACCCTGCTCCCAACTCCTCTGCAGAGCTGGAAGGACTCAGCTGCTCTCTGCTGGGCTCTGGACATCTCCCTCTTGGCTGGGAAGCGCTGGATGCTGAAGTGCTCTGGGGTCAGACAGCAGCTCAGGGCTTTGCCCTGGGAAGATTGGCCAGTCCCAAGGAGCCAGCTGTGGAGGGTGGCCTCTTCTGCTCTTCTTCTTGATGCCTTTTGGGGTCTCGGGGTTCCCACAAGGACCCTCCTTGAAGCACACGGTGACCCCAGAGAGCCGACGGTGGGAGCTGGAGGAGCAAACCCCTGGCTGGAGGAGCCGTGGACTCGATGACCTCCCCCAGCCCAGCCAGCCTCAGTGATGCTGGGGTGGAACCAAGCTGGTGCCCGCAGTGCCCTGGGCTTGAAAGCTGCCTGGCAGAGCCTCTCCTCACGCCAGCACTGTTGGGTGACCTCGGGGTAGCTCCTTCTGCCGTGGGGTCCTAGCCCAGCTCACCCCACATGGAGCAGGGATGCAGGAGTGGGGCAGATGATGCCAAACCACAGTGAGAAGGGAGGGGGGAGGTGTCAATCCAGGTTGGGGGGCATCCTGTCACCCCACAACACAATTAAAGTTGTGAATTAAACCCTCTGCCTGGACCAGTGCTCCCAGTTCTTTCCCGTTTGCCTTGGCTCAGCCAGGCTCACACCAGGGCTGTGCAGGGAGGTGGAGGGGGGGCTGCGCTTGCTCCTACAGGAAACCTTGGCTCCAGCCGGCTTCTCTGCCCTAACAAAGCCTGGCCAAGAGCTTAGAGAGCCTTGGCTTTGCAGGGAAAGGCTCCCCTCTCCTTCCCCCACTCCCCTCCCCATTCCCTTTCTGCAACCATTGACTGTCACCACGGCCAGTCCTCCCACCCTCTTCCTCCTCCTCCTCCTGTAACTGAAATGCAAATGAGTTCTCCTTAAACCCCGTTGTTTCCCCTCCCTGGGGACTGCGTGTTCCTTCCCCCCCCTGTGCCCGGTGGAAATGCAGCCCCAGAGGGATGCTGCTGGCATGGAAACAGCTCTGGAGTAGTTACTGCAGTAGAGTCACTGAGTGCCAGAGAGACTCGGGCTGGCAGAGCCCTCCGAGCTCCCCCAGCCCAGCACCCTGCAGCACCCCAGGGCACTCAGGGCCACAGTCAGGCTGTCCAACACCTCCAGACACAGGGACTCCCCCCCTGCCCTGGGCAGTCGAGTCCAGGCTGTGTTCCTGTGCCACTCGGTCTGGGTGATGCTGCTGCTGCAGGGGGATTGCACTGGATGCTCCTTCCAGGTCCCTTCCCATCCCTAAGGACTCTCTTTCCTTGGGAAGTCACCCCCCCTTGGGGTCGGTCGTGCAGCCCCAGCTTGTTCCGAGCTGCTGAGCAAACAGGCGGTTGGAGAGAGGGGAAGGGTGTGGGAGCTCTCCTGGGTAACCGGGAGGAGAACCTGCCCCGTCGCTCCTCCTAGTAAAACACCGAGTGGGAGCGTGGGGGAGCCCACGGGGATTTATGAGTTTGCTTTGCCAGACTGCAAACACTGGGAGCCGTTGGCTCTGCCCAGGGGCTGCCTTTAGCCTTTTGTGTGCTCTGCAGCCTCTGGCGCCTCTGGGCACTGATAAGGTTGTGCTCTGGGCTCGGCCAGCCCTGCTCCAGGAGGTCCTCTGGAGCTCATTCTCCCTCCTTGGTGCTCACAGTGCCCGGTGGGGATGTGGAGGGCAGCACTGGTTGGGTTTGTTCTGCTCCAGCATCCCAGGTGCCAACCTGCAGCAGCATCACCACCACCACCATCACCTCCCAGTGCAGGGGGAGATGCCCATGGGGTGCTCTGAGCTGGCTGGTGGCCTGGGACACTGTTCAGGTGGGCTGGGGCAGGGGAAAGCTGACTGTACTGGGCAGCACCTGATGCTGCCCTGCAGGTGGTTCTGGTTAGAGCAGCTTCCAGCACCCGAGGGGGCTCTGGGAGAGCTGGAGAGGGGCTTTTACTGGGGGCTCTGGTGCTGGGACCAGGGGGCTGGGTTCCAGCTCCAAGAGGGGAGGTTGAGCTGAGCTCTGAGGCAGAAACCCTTCTCTCTGAGGGAACTGAGGCCCTGGCACAGGCTGCCCAGGGAGGCTGTGGCTGCTCCATCCCCCCTGGCAGTGCCCCAGGCCAGGTTGGCTGGGGCTGTGGGCACCCTGGGCTGGTGAGAGGTGCCGCTGCCCATGGCAGGGGGTTGGCACTGGGGGAGCCCTGAGCTCCCTCCCACCCCAACCCAGCCTGCACTGAACTTTGGATCCAGCCTGGCTGGCACCTCCAGAGCCCCTTTTACTTTGCCAAGTTGCTGCTTCTTTCTTCTCCCCACCTGACCCCTTCCCAGCTCCTGCTTCACTCTCCCTCATTCTCAGCATCGCTCAGGACACCCTACCAGCTGCCTCCATCCTCCCCTTCCACAGCAGGGCAGGGATTTGCAGCCAGGATCCGCTCCTTCACTGGGAAAACCTCCCCCTGCAGCTCCCTGGGGTAAATCCTGAGCCCCAGCCAGCTCCAGCTCCATGGAGGAGCCATCCACTGTGGGCTGAGGTGCAGACACTGCTCGGGCAGGGATGTGCCCTAAGGTTGGGGCTGTGGGTGATGGCCTGGAGGCACTGGCTTTGCTTTCCCTCTGGTGCAGCTCTCGTTTCAGAGAAGGTTCAGAGGGCAGGAGGCTCCTTCCTTGCTTCCATCCTCCTGCCTGGGGGTTCATTTTGTTCCCATCAAGTAAATGCAAACTCAGATGCCAGGAGCCACAGGAGGAGGAGGGAGCTGGAGGAGCACAAGTTCTCCCCTAAACTTGCAGTTTCCCAGTCTCATCCCAGTCTCAGCCCCTTTTCACCTGCCCCTGCATCCCCCAGCATCTCTTTGCAGGCAGGCAGAGGTGGTCTCCTCGATGCTATTCGCCCTCCGGGGGCTGTAAAACCCGTCTGCTGGAGCTGCTGGCCATTCCCAGCTCCTGCTCAGGACCCTGAGCCCACCAGGGGTGGATGTGGAGGCTGCCTGTGCTTCATCCCCCTGTTTGTTCTGACAGCTTAGCGGGCTCCGGCTGGGCTGCAGGGGGCTGCAGGGTGGCTCCCAGCCGGGGTGCAGAGCATCCTCATCCCACTCCCCCACCCTGCATCACCCCAAGCAGAGCAACTCGGGGGGTTTCTAGCAGCCATCCTCGTGGCTGGGATGCAGGTGGTTGGAGGTGCCATCCTGCAGGGTCTGCACCCTTCCCACAGTGTTTTCACCCACCAAACAGTGTTTGCACTGATCCCTCAGCGTTTCCACCCATTCCACAGCGTTTCCATCCCAGACCCTGTTGGGTCACCCTTCCCCAGTGTTTCCACCCACCCCACAGTGTTTCCACCCTCCCCACAGCACCTGGCTCTGCTTGGGGAGGTCCCAGGTCACATTTTCACCCCAGACCCCTCCCCAGCTGACAGGCAGGTGGGGAAGCTCTTTAAATGAGGCAGGGATGGGGAGGGCTGGGGGCTGCTCTGGGGAGGTTCTGCTGCTGCTGGTGAGTCCCTGCAGTTCTTAGCTCTCCCTTTCTTCTCCTTCAGACCCCTGTTTTGTGGGTAATTTAGCTGTGAGATGGAAATGAGGGGCTGTTTGGGGTCTGTGGGGCTNGGGATGGGGAGGGCTGGGGGCTGCTCTGGGGAGGTTCTGCTGCTGCTGGTGAGTCCCTGCAGTTCTTAGCTTCCCCCTTTCTTCTCCTTCAGACCCCTGTTTTGTGGGTAATTTAGCTGTGAGATGGAAACAGGGGGCTGGTTTGGGGTCTGTGGGGCTCTCCTACTCTTTGTTGGGGGGTTTCTCTTCTCCTGTGACTTTGCTGGGAGGAGTAGGGTGGTCCAGAAGCTCTTATATTGTTGGAGCTCACCCAGTGCCCCCTGAGCATCCTGCAGTCAGGGTCTGCAAGTAACAGGGCTGGGTGGGGGTATCTGGGGTGGCTGAGGGTTTACAGGGTCACCATGTGGGTCTGAAATGACCAGTCAGCTGCCCCCAGGCTCTAACTAGAGGTCTGCTGGGCACCCCACCTGCTGAGCCCAGTGAGCTGCAGGAGGAGGGCACTGGTGCCACCTGCCCATCAGTGCTAGAGGAGCTGGAGCTGAGGGGTCAAGATGACCCTCGAGGCTTTGCCAGCACGGTGCTGCTGAGGAGCAGCAGAGGGAAGGAGGAGGAGGAGTGGTCCTTGGCTCTCAGCTGAGGGGCTCCAACCCACTGGGGAGCTGTGGGATGGGGCTGCTCCTGGAGCCTCCTTCTTGCAGTGGCTGTTGGCCTCTGCTCTGCCTGCATCTGGGTGGCTGCAGCAAGCCCAGAGCTCTGCTGGGGAGGGAGAAGAGAGGCAGCAGGACCTTGGCTCCCTGAGGTCCTGGTAGACTCTCCTGGCTTTGTGTTTCTCAGCCCAGGAGGGAGACCCAGGGTCTTTATAGCCAGCTGATGCCAGCAGAAGGGTCCCTCTGCCAGGGGTGGATCTGCCCTTCCAGCCCTGGTGCCAGCAGCTGGTGGTTTCTGGAACAGAATCCATCTCATCCATCATCAGCAATCAAAACCACCCCCCTCATTGCCCTCAGCCTTGAGCAATTGGAGCTGGGTGTGGGGATCCCCCCTCCCAGACCCTGTTGGGTGCTGCTGGTGAGGTGAGTGTGTGGCAGCAGGACCAGCTCCCTCTTTCCTGCAGCCCTCATTCACGCCAGGGGTGCCCAGGGCTCTGCTGGCATCAGTGCCAGGGTGGTGGGTGAAGGGTGCCACGAGCCCTGAGCTTGGCTGGGTTGGTTTTAGCTCCTGCAGAGGGTTCTCAGAGGTGGAGAACGAATCCCAGTCCTTCCAGCAGCCCTTCCCCCTGTCCTTGGAATTCCTTCTGGGAAAAGGGAGAGGGTGAAGGATGTCAGGGTGAGGGGAGAGAGGGAGGGAGGGTGGTGGGGAGAGTAAATCTGATTGAATGGCTATGACACAACCTGCATGGCCCCGGCAGCTCGGGGGGTTTAATCTGCTTTGCAGAGGGGAGGAGGTGCAGCGGCTGCCGCTGGCACCGCTGGGGGCTGCACATGATGGGCTCAGGGCAGCGCCAGGCGCCGGCTGCCCTGGGGAGACCCGGGCTGCCCACCCGAGCTGCTGCTGAGAGCTGGGCATGGCAGAGGGAGGGGGGTGTGTGTGAGTGTGACTCTTCAGCTTGGGTTCTGCTTCCCCTTGGGGTCCCAGCCTGGAGGAGGTGGCATCCTGGCAAAGGGATGGTTTGGTTGGTTGGCAGCCACTCGGTTTGGGTCTTGAGAGGAGGTTTGGGGAGCTGAGGGCTGGTCAGAAGCAGCTACGTGGGGGTGATTAAATACTAAACCCAAAGGAAAGCTGCTTCTAGCAAATAATCTGGGGGGGGGAGTTTAATAGAATTAGGTCCAGACATCCAAAACAGTTGGGTCCTGCCTGCTGCTCCTGGTCTTGGCTCTCTGTGCCAGGCAGCTGCCCCTGGGAAGGCTCTCCCTCCTGTGAGAGCTGCCCCTGGGAAGGCTCTCTCGTGCAAGAGCTCTCTGCACTCTTATCTTCTGCCTCTGCTCTCCACCAGCTGCTGTCACCGGCCACCACCCTTTGGGGACAGGATGGATGGCTGGAACAGAGGAGGTTCCCTATCAATCTCAGCAGGACCTTCTTCTCAGGGTTCTGGAGCCCTGGAAGGGGCTGCCCAGAGGGGTTGTGGAGTCTCCTTCTCTGCAGATGTTCCAGCCCCACCTGGCTGTGTTCCTGTGCCACTGGGTCTGGGTGACCCTGCTGTGGCAGGGGGACTGGACTGGATGATCTTTCCAGGTCCCTTCTGAACCCTAAGGATTCTATGAAGAGGCTGAGAAAGCTGGTCCCTTGCTTCTACTTCTCCAAAAATCACCAGCCAGGCTCAAGGGCTGCCCAGACCCTCCCTGTATGGTGGGATCATGGAATCCTAGGATCCTTAGAGATCAGAAGGGACCTCCAAAGATCATCCCTCTCCTCTCTTTGCATCAAGCCCACATCTCCATGGGAAGCACTGTGACCTGACCCCCCCACCTCCGAGCTGCCCATTTTAAGGTGAGGACTCCCCCCTTGAGTGGGAATCCCAGCATCAGCATGGAACCACCATCCCCTCCTGCTGGGATGGTGCTGCTGGAGCATCGCAGGGCTGCAGGCTGTGCTGGGAGAGCTGCTCTGCACTGCTGCCTGGAGACACCTAGGTGGGACCCCAGTCCCTGGCAGGGTGTTTCTGCTGACACAGGCACCGCCAGCCCTAATTGTGGGTTATTAATTGCTTGTAGAGTTAACAAAGCTGCCCCTCACCCCCACAGGAGGGGGGCTGTGCCTCTTAGTGCTTTAATTTCACCTCAACCCCCTAACCCAGGGGCGGGAGGGAGCGTGCGGAGGGCTCTCACTCCATAACTCAGCTCAGCCTAGTGAGAGGTTTTACACTTGGCCGGGGCAGAGAATTAATCACTGCTGGGGAATGAAGAAAGGGCTCTGCAGGCTGGGTTTTACCCCTTCCCCTCCTTGTTAAAGCAAAACAGTTGCTTGGGGAGCCCCGACTCCCCTCCAGCAGGCTGTGGGAAGGGGGTCGGGATGAGGGCTGGGGGGGTTGGTGGTCCTGTGCTGCTCTGTTTGAGGCTCTCGGTGGCCTCCAGGCTGGTTGCTCCAGAGTTGTCTCCTTGATGCCAGAGGGCTGGGCTGCTATTCAGTGGGACCTGGAGAGTCTGGGGTCTGGGCAAGAACAGCCCCCAGGGCTGTGATAGAGGGGGATCCTGCTGGAGGGAGGGACCTGGGGGGGACTGGTGGCCAGTGGGGTGACCAGGAGGGCCAGTGGCAGCCTGGGGTGGATGAGAAGGGGGGTGGTTAGGAGATCCAGAGAGGTTCCCCTCTACTCTGCCCTGGGGAGACCCCACTTGGAATCTTGTGTCCAGTGCTGGGCCCCTCAGCTCCAGGGGGACACAGAGCTGCTGGATGTAGTCCAGCACAGAGCCACAGGGGTGATGGAGGGAGGGGAGCAGCTCCCTGCTGAGGAAAGGCTGAGTGAGCTAGGGATCTTGAGGGGGGGACCCCCTGACTGTTGATCACGATGGAAAGGATGGGGGTCAGGAGGAAGGAGCCAGGCTCTGCTCAGGGGCACCCAGTGCCAGGACAGGGGGCACTGGGTGTCAGCTGGAACAGAGGAGGCTCCACATCCAGAGGAGAAGCAACTTCTTCCTGGTGAGGGTGCCAGAGCCCTGGAAGGGCTGCCCAGGGGGGCTGTGGAGCCTCCTTCTCTGGAGCCATTCCAGACCTGCTTGAGCTGTTCCTGTGCCCCTGGATCTGGGGGGTGCTCTCCAGAGGTCCCCTCCACCTCCTGACACCCTGTGTGAGCAAGGAGGAAGAATCCCCCTCGGAGAAGCTGGGAAGCTCCCAGCCAGGTCTGCAGCAGTTAGCGTCTCCAGCATCCCCATCCAGCTGGGAGCTGGAAACCCAGGTCAGGTGCTGCTGTGCTGAGAGCCAGCCAGCCCTTTGTTCCCCTCTCCTTGAAACGATCCTGTGGTTGGGTTAATTAAACACACGGAGCGTTGTTGTGGGAATGACAAGGAAGGGGAGAGATTAAATCTGGGGAAAGCCCTATCTGGCCATCTCAGCCAGCCCAGCTCAGCTCTTCCCAGAGGTATCCTCCTCCTTCCCTATGGTTTGAGCTGCCTGGGGTGATGCTTGCTCCCTGTTCCTCAAGGAAACCCTCCCCTGCTCTGCTTGAGGGGATGAACGGGCTGGGGTCACTGCTGCTGCAGAAGGAGTGGGGGAACCTAGAGAGAAGCTGCTCAGTACCAGGGTGCAGAGGCTCTGGAATCGATTGCCTGGAGAGGCTGTGGCTGCCCTCTCCCTGGAGGCTTCTGAAGCCTGGAGCACCCAGGTCTGGTTGAGAGGCATGGTTGCCCGTGGCAGGGGGCTGGAGTAGGATGCTCTGAGGGCCCTTCCAACCAGAACCAGTCCGTTGTTGGAGTTTTCCTCCTGCTGTGTTTCCATCCAGCCTGGCAGCGACGGCTCAGCTCCTCCTTGCTGGGTGGATGAGGACTTGGGTGATGGGCTAACACTTCAGCTCCTTGTTCTGGACTGGAGGGAGAGCTGGTGGGACTTGCAGTGGCCACCGTGGCAACAGAGCAGCGGGTAGGGTCCCACTGCACCCCGTGCAGCCTCACAGCCCCAGACCTCAGCAGGGACTTCACTCTCAGCTAATGGATGGGGCTGTGGGCACTCTGCTCTGGTGAGAGGTGTCGCAGCCCATGGCATGGGGAGGGCTGGCACTGGGGGAGCCCCGAGCTCCCTGCCATCCCCACCCGGGTCTGTTTCCGTGTGCAAACACAAGCAGCTGCTGCTTAGGGCAAAGCTGCTCTGTGGTTGAGTGCTGTGACAGAGACAACCCCAGTGTCAACACTGCAGGGCTCCTGGGTGACCTTGGGCTGTCTCCCTGGCTGCATCCTGGAAAGCTGCTGGGTCCTGCCAGGATGCCAGGGTGTGGGAAATGTGCCTCCCTGCACTCCCTTAAGGCACCCTTCAATAGGGCTTGTTTGCTAGCCCTGGGCTAGGAGAGGACTGGCTGCTCCCCCACAAGCTCTGAGCAGAGATTGGGATCCTCTTCCCCTTTGCAGGAGCCCTTGGTGCCCGAGTCCCTCGGTTTGTTGCCCCTGGGGAAGGACAGGGAGCCCAAGGTCAGGCTGGCTGGGGCTCTGGGCCACCTGCTCTGGTGAGTGATGGCCCTGCTAGGTGGAGAGGGGTTGCACCAGGGTCCTCCCAACCCTGTGACTGATTCTACGGGGGGAGGTCCAGACCCTTGGGAGCCTCCTGCTCCCCCTGAACCCTTTGCAGAGGGGTTCCCCAGCTCCGTGGGCTGTAACGAGCCTGAAGGGCAGAGCCAGCTGCAGTAGACCCTTCCAACAGGGCTTTCTGTGTTACCTTCCCACTTGAGGGGTGCTCCAGCCCCCCAGGAAAATCCCTGGTGATTCCCAAGGCTCTGGGAGCAGAGGTTTTTCCGAGGAGCTGCTGCTGGTTCTCAGCAGCCTTCACTTTAGCCCTGGGAGCTGGCAGCTCTGCCCTGGGTGTTTGCAGCCCCTGCTCTCCTGCTGGTGCAGAGAAGGGTCTCTCCTCCAGCTACAGGAGCGAGACCGTGTGAACCCACGAGCCCTGAGCTGTGGGCGACCTCAGGGCGACTGAGTGGGCTCTTCCCCACACTCGAGTGGCTAGAGCTCCTGATGGCTGATAAGGGGAGGGTCTGGGCTTGTGAGAGGTTGGTGTAAGACAGCAGTCCCAAAGCCAGCCTGCCTGGCAAGACGTGGCCTGAAGGGAGCTTTGTAGGGTCCCCTTCACCCACCTTAGACCCTGCTTCCGTAGGGATCCAGCTGGACACCCACAGGGGTGGGACTGGTCCATCTGGGAGGACAGCTTCTCTTGCTTCCAGGGGCTCTTAGCCCAGGACACAGAGCTTTCTCGTGGGGCACTGCCTGATGCCTGCAGTGGGGAAGGAGGTGATGGCATTGATCTCCTGAAACCTAGACCTCTGCTCCCCTTTTCCCTTCCCCAGTCCTAGACTGGTGACCAGTATGATGGTGAGAGCAGCCAAGAGCTCAGAGGGGCTCCTGCACATCACGGTGCTGGAGGCTGGGCAGGGGTCTGCAGAGCCTCTCTTTGCTCTTGCTCACAGGTCTTCATCCTCCAGGAGCCACCTGAAGAAGTCCTCTCCACTTGTGTGCAGAGCCCTGGGGAGATGAAACCTCCAGTTGTCCTCCCTTGGGGCAGCCTGGCTGCTGGAGACCCCAGATGCTGCAGCCTGTGAGCCCCAACAATCCAACTCAGAGAGCCCAGGGGGCTGCTCTGCCCTCAGGAAGCCTCTGGGTGTGGGAGGGGGAAAGCTTGGGAGCTCTGGGTGCAGTCGTTACCCCCTGCTCTGATATCTCCCCCCTCCTCTACGGGAAAGGAAGGCGACTGGGGTTGATGTCTCTGCTGCAAAAGGCTGCCTGGGGTGGTTGTGCCAGGAGGGGGGGGTGGAAGATGCCCCCAGGTCCTTTCTCCTGGGGTTGCTCGAGAGCCCCAGAGGTTACTCATTCATAAAAGCAGAGGAACGGGGTGTTTTCCTGCTCGGCCCGGGCTCTGGAGCTGCTCGAACATTACTGGAGCCGATGGTAATCGCTTCCTCCGGACGTGCCCCGATGTGCCCACGGGGAGAGGGGGGGGTTGTATGGGAACAGCAACCGCGTGGGGCAGGAGAGCAAACCTGTTGGACAGGAACGGGCTGACAAATCCTCTTCCTCCCCAGGCTCCTCTGAATGGCAGGAGAGAGCCAGAGCCAAGGGGAGGACCTGCCGGTGGGGCTGGAGGGCACCGGGGGCTCCACTTGTTGGAGCTGGAGAGAGTCCTGGGGCTGGGGCAGCGGTGGGGGGGGCCGTGAGGAGCCTCTTCCTTCCGAAGCAGCTCAGCTGTCGGAGGGTGTTTGCTCGAGTGCAGACAGAGCAGAAGCAGAGGGTTTGGCCTCAGGCTGGGAGCAGGGAGAGCAGCTGGATGCCCCTTGGTGCCTGGCTTTTGGGGGAGGCTCTCCCCTTGAGCTCAGGGCTGTCCCTCGATGGGGCAGAGCGCCTGGGCAGGTCCGTCTGTGCTCAGGGGAGGTGCAGGGGCTGCAGGCAGTGGACTGTGACGGAGAGAGAGCAGGATATTCCCTGAGGAGAGCTCCTGGAGCTCCTCCTGCCCTCGGAGCATCCTCGGAATAGCCATGGGGTTATCATCCATCACCTCATCATCCCACAAACCCTGGGCTCCCTCTTGCTGGATTAGGATCGGGACTGGGAAAAGTCAGAGAGGGAGATGCTAGAGAAGACCCAGAGGTCTCACTCTGTCGATCAGAAGCATCAGAGCTCCCAGATCTTGATCCTCAGGGATGGGATCTGGCTCTGGGATGTCAGGCAACGGGCTGTGACGGGGAGAGCAAGGTGTTCCTTGAGGAGACCTCAGGGCTGTTAAACTCACTGAGCCGGAGAAAGCAGCTGATGGGGAGATCCCAGTGCCCCTCAGGACTGGGTACAGTGGGGAGGTGCTGCCTGACCCCCCAAAACCCCTCTCTTCTTGGCTCTAAACAGGTTCTCCCCCACAAGTGCCCAACGTGGGGCTGATCCTTGGCATCGGGTACCTGGGCCTGGGTCCTGCAGCGCCTGGCGCAGCATGGTGAGACTCTGCCTGCAGGAGAAGCTGAGGCAGCAGCTGTAGGGCAGGCGGGCGGTCGTGTCCCAGCTGGCCCTGTGACCCTGTCAACTGGAGGAGAGCAGCCTGGCCCCGGGTGTTTAATAAACAGCAGGAGGAACCTGCCTGGAGCTGCCTTCAGGTGATAAAGTCCCCCCCCTCCCTCCTCGTTACTGGGATGGTGCTGGGTTTGCAGCTGGATCCCCCAGTATCCCCCCTGAGCACCCCAACAACAACATCCCAGGGGGATGGGGATGACCCTCAGCGTTGCCTCTCTATGGGTGAAGGGGTGTGGGGGGTGGCAGTGGGACCAGCCTGTGTGTGTGTCCCCCCCCCTACCCCAGTACCCACCCCCTGCTCCTGGGAGCGGCTGAGAGGCAGTTTTGGCAACAGAGCCCCTTGGGGAGTGCCGTCCCCTCCTGTCCCGG
>VZRI01010051.1:0-27569 GCA_013397515.1 Upupa epops
CAGTTATTAGGTGTGTTTTCACTTCACATTGACACATGTTTCTGAAATACTGGTAACTTGGAGTGTATTTGTACATTTATTCTCTTCCTAAAATAAATTAACAATCCTAGTTCACTAAAATGCTTCCAACTGCATCTTCAGCAAGACATTCGGTACATAACACAGATTTATGATGGCAAGGTTATCAGCCAGATACTGTCGGAAAGGAAAGGTTGCTCAGGTTTTTTTTCAGCACCTTCCACGGCATGGGGACTACTGCTTAAGGAAACTTCCTTGCATCTTCATGGCGCTAAAAATTAAGAGCTTTGCTGGGCAATATCAAGCTTATCTAATTGACCAGAACAGCTTTGAAATGTACTTCAAGCTGAACAATTAGACTTGTGGAACTGCAGCACTCTAAGTGTTTTCACATGAAAGACACAGAGGTGGAAGACTTGGCTAGTACATGTTTAGTTCTGCAGAGTATTCCAGGAAACTCTAGCATTTGACTAAACCAGTATATTTCTTCTATGACTGTACAAACTTTAATTCCTGATTTTCTTTTTTTTCCTGTGGAATAGTCTTCGAAAAAAGTATTTTAGAAGCTCTAAAGCTATTGTCAAAGGAAAACAACTAATAAAAATAAATTCTAATTATAAGTAAAGATCAGGAGACCTCCAGAAACCCTGGTCAGTTTAGCTGCCTTACACTCTGTTAAACACACCATTTTAAGGCTCATGCTTCAGTTGAGAAATCAGAACTGCTGTAAGTTCACAGGAAAGCTTTCTTTATACATATCAAACTAATGTTTAATTTGCTTGTAATTTAATTGTACAGCTGTTCTAGAGACCCCTCCATTACACACCTCCATCTCTACTAGCTCACTGACTTGAAGAGAGACTGGTTTCAGACCAGCAAAACATATATTGTCCTTGAAGCCTTTCCAGGCTTATTTTATTAAACCACTTTGTGTGGAAAACACGCAATTTTGCTGGTATTTCCATCCTACTGTACAAACATGTGACTACATGCCAGAAGTAAATAATTTTCCCGGTTCTATGGAGAGATGGTTAAGTTTCATGTGGAAATTGGCACTTTAGTATGGCTAGATATTGACATGACTATCTTGAAAAGTATCTTGCGAAGGAGGAAAAAGAAAGGAAACCTTCGAGTAACAACAAGATTTATCGGATAATTTAATAGGATTTTCTCATCACTAAATTCTATTTTTCTTCTCTCCCTAATCACCTTTCTTCTAACTCATTAAATCCAATTTCACTTCATCATATATTTCTTTCCTCTCTAATTTCATAGATCATCATATAATTTCACTTTTGCCAAACAGCATACCTTCTTTTTGTATCATTTTTTCCACAGCTGCTCTCTTCCACCTCACCACTTTGCCGCCTCATTTCCTGCTCATTATCTCTTGCCATAAACTGGTTGCTCCAACGGTCATTTTGCAGCATTGTGAGAACACTGTACACGTCTGCTTTGCTCAATTTCTTCCTTTCTTTTAGCCACACTGTTACCGAGCATTCTGAATTTTGTAATTTTTTCTATTTTTAGAAATATATATGTACAGGAAAATAAAACCAAGCTATACAATCATTAAATCATATTACAGGGAGTTGGATCCATACTGCTACATACATCATTACCTGCACAAGCGTAAAAGCAAACTTAGTATTTCTGTGCAGTTTGGACTGATTTGTATTTTATTCATGGTCCTGAATAGACTAGTTACATCATCTGGGAAAGACTCAGTGACATATCTGAAGCAGTGGTCAATCTTGTCTGCATTGGAAACACCGACTCCAGTCCAATAGTGCTGTTGCCATGTTTTGAAGGACATCACCCATGTATTCTTAATAAAAGTGAAAATGTGTCTACACACAAAAATAATTGTTAGGCCCTGTTCCACATCTCTAAAGGAAAGTATAAAGAGAACTGACTGCACATGGCTACAGAAGGCTGCAAGTCCAAAGCATCTGCAGAGACTTAAAATGGTTTCCAGAACATAACATTTGCCAAAAGTTAAATAAATTTTTGTCTAATTCTTGGGTTCAGAAATGGAGTTATGTGAATAAATGAGGTTCTCGGACAGGCATGTCATTCCCACTATTCTTTCTACTGTAAGTACTCCATCTACTTATGTTACTATTTCTTGACCATCATACAAATCTCACTATAATTGTCATCCTTGTTAATGTACCATGTCCTTAAAATTAATACTCAAATTCCCTGGTTCTCGGGGATAGTGCTACAACTTCAGTGAAAGGACAGTTAATGACCATTAGAAGTTGTTGCTGCACAGCTCATGCAATTGATTTATTTCATCGTTCTTTTTAAACTTGAGCTTCTGTATTTTAATGAATGACACTCCTGTATCAGCTGTTACCTTTAAGTTCCCAGTTGTTTCTGAATAGGGTACATTCAAGCAGTAAAAACAGCAGAAATACAAGCTAGCCAGCTGCCCAGCAAAGACTGTACCCTGCAAGAGACTGATCCAAATGTTTAAGGGAGAAACAGAGAATCATAGAATCATTAGGGATTAGAAGGGACCTCGAAGATCACCCAGTCCAATCCCCCTGCCACGGCAGGATCACCTAGACCAAGTCACACAGGAACACATTCAGGTGGGTCTTGAACATCTCCAGAGAAGGAGACTCCACAACCCCCCTGGGCAGCCTGTTCCAATGCTGATACCCTCACTGTGAAGAAGTTCTTTCTGATATTTATATGGAACCTCCTATGTTCCAGCTTGCACCCATTCAACAGCAGTACTGAATATACTGTTAATGTTGATTAAAAATTAAAAATTTACACAAAAATCCCATATATGTAAAATTAACAAGTCAGGATTCTCAAAATAGGACTTTATACAATTGGTTTTAGTAATGAATTTAGGGACTCGTTCAATCAATTTTTTATTTTTGTTGCATTTAAAATGTTTCTTCTTTCCAAGCTTCTACCACCACCACAACTGTTAATTCATTAGGACACTACGATAATAATACTGTGAAACAGTAGTGGGATACGTTTGAATGAAAACAAACTGTGAAGCCAAGAGGATGAAGGAAGGATCACTGGTGAACAAAAAGAAGTTAGAATCATGAAAGCAGGACATGGTGCCAGATATCAAACCAGTAAAACAAAGGAAGTTTTTTAAAAGCCTCTTATTTACCACTGTGCACTTGTTCTGCTGGCTAGATTATGTGGTTGCAGCAGGCTTAGTGTAAGCACTGGTAATAAGAGTGGTTATTTCAAAGTTGTATTTGTATCTAAAGGAAAAACCGGGGCAAAATTAGAGTGTTTGTAATATCTGAAGTTAATTCCCATAAATTTATGCTGATCATATGTATAATGTGTGTGCAGAAAAAACACAAAAACAACTCCATTCTCTACTGTACTTTCCACATGTCTTAATATTATTTCATCACATTTAACAATGTACAAGTCTATTGGAATCAACTAATGGGATGTTCACAAATATGCTTTGCTGCATTTATCTAAGTTAGTAAGAAATTTAAAAAGCTTTTAATGACAAACTAATATATTTTCATTTTTCTGTTTTGAGTCTCTGAGGTTCTACTACAAAGTGAATGCAAGTGTTGCATTAAATGTGTGTGTAAAGCTACATTCATTATTTGCCTTAAAAAAAACCCCTCTAACCATAAAACAACTTCATCTGGGTTTAAAAATGTAGAATACCAAGGACAGAAATAGTAAGAAATCATTTAGATAAAAAGATACAATAGTAAAACCTGATGCACAACTATATTAAAACATACTGGTGCTCTATTTTTCAGTTCGCTCTATGCATAGCTAATAATAAAAAAAGAGATAAAGATTCATTATACTTGAATACTAGAAACTAAGAAAAGCAATAAAATTCCACACATCTCTGCTCATGATTTTATCTAAGTAATAAAGAAAACTAATATTTCAAGGCATAAGTGCATAGAGCATATGAAAATCAACATGTAGATTGCATCTGACAATTCAGAGACAGCCACTGACACCTCCTCAGAACAGTGAGTTTTGTCTGGAGACATACTACATTCAACAGCCACAAAGAAATGCTTATACAGCACCAGTAAGGTGCAAAACCATCCCATGGAACTTTCAATCACATTTGCACAGAGGAAATTAAAAAAATAAAATCAGTGAAACACATCTGTGTTTCAGCCATGACCCGGGGCCTGATAGTACCAGTCCACATTGTTAACAGCATACAGAAGCCCTCTAGCTGACCAGGCATAGGAATTGACGGTTAATACTTCGGGAAGTGCTGAATGAAACGATTGAAAACACAGAAGCACATGGGTCACAGTTGTAATTTGTTGCAAGCATAAGATGTTGGAATTCAAATAATTCCATTTTAACATCATAACATGCAATTTAGATTTTCTCAAGAATGTAAAAACTCTGAAGTCTACTGCAGACACACTGACTCATCACTACTGTTTTCCAAAAGCATGTTAGCAAAGTACCAGTGGATAGAAGAGGAGTGATACAATTTTCATTCTATAAGATACTTTAATTCCACTTTCCTTTCGCATCATCTGCTCTAGCAGGGGAGTTGGACTAGATGAACTTCAGAGGTCCCTTTCAACACTTACCATTCTGTGACTCTTAATACTTGCACAGACCTACACACTATGACAGAGGACTCCTTTTACCACAGAGGAAAAGCTTAATGTCAATATTAATATTAAATATTAACAGGCATTGGCTTGGTAGTCTAGCACATGGAATTGCCCTTGTTTTTAGAGCTAACAAAACTAGACACCATCAGGTTTTTTTTGAGGTTGAGGCCCAACAGAAGGCAGGAAATAGGGGTTCAGTAGCTGGTTTCAAGCATGTGCATTGGGGTCTAGTTTTCATTTTCCCTTTCTTTTCCTTTTATTTCTTTGCTTCTTTATTTCTCAACAAAGTCTTAATACTTGCAGTTCAGTTTCTGCAGTTGTGGTTATTCTCTTCCTTCTTGGATTTGAGGAGAGTAAGAGATTACTTTCTGTACAGTTAAGCAAAACACCAGCCTAGTGCTAAACCATGGCAATAAACGAACACCATACGTCCATACTTCTTTGCCTTAGGATGATCATCCAGTTTGGTGATTTTCTCTGTCTTCTCACCAATACTGCTTTTCTCCATCTGTGAAAATATACTATTTTGGATGACTACACTGTAATGATGGCCAGACTGATCTGCCTTGGAAAGAAGGGAAGCTGTGCTCTGAAACAATGCTAGAATACTGTTACAGAAAAGGAGGACCCTGAGGAGTCTCTCCTTTGATACTATTATTGATATTCGTAAACCTGACACATACAGAGGGTTCAAGTTCTACCATTCCTCCTGTCACATAGCCTATTCCACCTCTACAGTTTAAAGACCAACACCTCTTGGAACAGAGTGTGTGTTAAACTACACTTTGTACGGAGTACTGCTATCTCCCTCTGAGATAAATAAATAAATGAATGCATTCTTTTACTTCACCTGTATAGAAAACGGTGAACTTGCACAGATTACATATTGTACACAGAAAGAAAATGAAACATTTAGAAGGCCAACACACTTTTTGCACTTCTGTATTGTAGATGGGTTTTGTCCCAGAACCATTCTAAACAGCAGAGTCCATAAAAAGTAGCACTGCTGCTCATTTTTGTGTCAGTTTTATGCCTTTATTCTTTCTTCACAACCGATTAGTTCATGTAACAAAGCTCTTTGTCCCGGCAGAGATGAAGATGTCAGAAAAAAGCCTTGCAGTACAGAGAACTACACAAACATTCAATGGCATGTATTTAAAATTATAACATAAAGAATCACGCTGATGTTTTAAAGAGACCAGACTTCATAACTCTTCAGCAGTAACTGGAATACACTTTCAGCTTCTAGGAAAATGCCATCTTTATCAGCATTGAACTGTTTTTAATGTCACAGCTTGTACTACCCCCACCCCCCCCCTTAATTATATCAGTAGATGTGGCTTGAATTCCACACTAAAACAAAAAACAATAGCCATACAACTGTGAAGACATTCCAGATTGAATGTCAGTCATTCTCAACTTCATTCATCTTCAACTGCATTTCATTTAGAAGTCTTGTAAAATTCCTATTCTAATATCATCTAAATCAAGGTTCAGGAGTCATGCCAACAGTACTTCTGATCTAAAATGCTTCTGATGACAAATTACCATGCTTGTTTCCATTAGGCTGAGCAGAAAAGTAGCTTTGAGATAATTGTTAAATAAGTTCAAAAAGGGAATCACCTTTCACATGGGTACAATTTTCTTTTTTTTAAAAAAAGGTAAGTGAAATGCCCCATCTACTAGTGAATAACAGTGGTTTAGTGATGGTAACACTCTTAGAGCTGCATGCAAAAGAGATAGAGACAAGAACCGTGCCCCCAAGGCAACTATAATCACATACAAGACAGACACATAAGACAGTACAGAGCTGAAGACAGATTTATCTTAAACTGTAAATCATTTTAAGAATACCTAAAATAATTTGCATGAGTTATCAGTATCAGTTGTGAATGGGAGATGAGTTCTCAGAAAGGGAAGAGCTTATCTCCCCACTGAAGCGGGGAAATCTTCCAAATGTAAATGAGAGATCAAAACCTGGAGTGCAAAAATAAAACAAAGAGAAATTATTTAATATGATGCGCATGGTGTGGAAATAGAAAGTGAGAAAACCAGAAATGCAAACCAGAAATGCAGAGAGAATATAAATGGGTGACATTAATTTTGCTAGTGAAAAGGTCCAGGGAAAAAGAAAGTGAGCCATGCTGAAGGCCGGAAGAAGGATGAAGAACAGAGATGCCAAGGGCATGCCAAGGGCATGTCAATATAAATTAAGAAAAGGAAAATAAATTCTAGTTTTAGAAACACAATTGCATGGAAGAAATTTCGGTCCAATAAAATGGAAAAAATTTCCAGATTCTGACAGAACATAAAAAGGAACTCCCCCTGTGTACAGGGCCTTCCCCTTAGTATTTATTGCCACAAATACCTAGACTTATCTCTAGGTATTAATCCACAGGCATGTTGGGTAATTGAAACTTTAATTTACAATTATTGTTTCTTTTATTAGAGAAGTCACTTAATCTATGTCAGCTTTGCCTTTCTTGAATATTATTTACATCTCAACAGATGGAGAATATTTTCTGCATGTAGCAGAGTAGATTAAGATCTACTGTACATAGCCCAAATAAGTTAATAACTTTCTCCCATGAACAGAGGACTGTGTAAATGCTATATTTGCATTTTAGTAAAAAAACTTATACCACATAAATACAGCAATTGATATGAGTTTAGAAAGAGAAAACTAGTAACTACATATGTTTTAGCGTAAGACAGAGGTAGTGACTGTCTAAGGCTGTTAAAACCCTGAAAACTACTATTTCACATGAAAGAGTGCTATTTGCTAAAGGAGAATTATACTGTTTGGATCAATGGATAGAGTAATTTCAATAAAAAAGAAGTTTTTTAAAGCTTTCTTTCAATTCCTCTTCTTTTCTGTTCTATCATAAGTTACTGATCTTTCCTGGAGAAAGGAAACTGGGATAGTGGGACCTCTGCCCGCAGCAGTTCTTCTGCTCTTTCCTGAGCAAAACTAGGACATACTGAATAAAAAAAAGAATGACACGTTCTGGAGAGAAGGGCTACTTAGAGCCTTGTAAACTTCAGATTTACGAAAAGGAGGAGGAGGAACTGGACAATTCCCTTGCTAACAATCTGCTACTGAAATGGGTCAGGATATTTATAAATATTTTAAAAGCAGAGGTATTCCAAAGAAAAGCAAACCTGAGGCCAAGAGAAACGGATGCCAAGTCCTATCCAGTTTACTACTACCGAGTATATGCAAAATCTCCACCTATAAAAGAGAGCTCAGAATCTTCTGAGCTAGAAACTGGAAAAAAAAACCCAACCCAAACCCCACACATTAAAAAGTTGTTTATATTTCCAATGCAGTTTTCTAAAACAAGTTTTCCAATAGTTCTGTGCCATATCATGTTCAGACTATTAACATGCCCACCCCTACTCTTTTGGGATCACTGGTATGTTGCCTAGACAAACTACTGAAGTGACTAACAGAATAGTTGTGCAGAGGTTCCTTAAACATTTTTCCCCTTCCCAAAGGAAAGGGATTACAAAAGGTATGGATTTGTTTTCACAGACTCTTAGGAGCCGCCTGAAAATCCCAAAGCCCAGTTTTCCTAATTACAACAAAGAGATAGCCTGTGTCATTTGGAATGTATGGTATCCTAAAGCATAAAAGGAAAAAAACAGATTAAAATCCTAAGGGCATAAAAAGATACTGAACAGCCAACTTAGTTTACGAAAACACAACATTCCCAAACACTTGGCTGAAGTTCATTAATAAAGGTGGAAAGAATTTAGTGTATCTGACAAGGTAGTGGTTTCACTTGAATTTTAGAAAAGCGTATGTAAATTTACTGTTGGCTGACTTCAGATGCCTCAGGTTAGAACTTTATTGGTTTTAAGAGAAAGTAAGATGGAGTCTAGGTATAGAATACAGCAAGTGATATTACATTACTATCTGGCTGTGATAAAGCAAGGAAAATCTATTAGTAATTTATTTTATAAAGGTCAGACAGAACCTCTTCTGTATCTGTGTTTTACTCACATTTTTCTTCACTTTAGAAATTCCAGCTGTAGTTGAATTTCTTGCAGTCAAGTCCAATTTCTGTTATGAATGGAAATGCCCAACATTTCCATAAGGAGTCTAGGTTTGACAACTTTCCTTAAGCTGATGTAGGTAACACTCCTTGTGGATACTGGTCTAAGCTTTTACTTGCATGGCAGTGCAGTCAGTGGCTCTCATACTGTATCTATTTTGATGATTTCTTGTGCCAGTGCAATTCCCCATTTTATTAGAGCTTTAATAAATGAACTCAAAGTTACTCTTCTGTAAAACATGTTATGATATGCAGCCCATTCCAACACAAGTACAATGTGTCACTGCAATAAATTACTTGTCAATTTATATTTTATATGGCCTTTATTCAGCCTTCTCCATAGAGCAGTGAGCTTGTCTGTTAAAATCCACAAGTACNTGCCAAACATTCTTCTACAATGTAAATGCCAACATCTGAGACGGTCGTCTGGACTTACTTTATCACCAAGGAGTAGGAACAGGCAAATCTGTTACAGGCTTTGTTTTAGAAAGGTGCTTTAGGATTATGTTAATAATAAAACATAAAAAAATACTCCAGACAACAAATATCGACATCCAAATAGTCAACATCTAGATTTGATCACAAAGTACCTGACTGCAATGCCCTCACACCACAAAACAGGCTTTGGACAACACTGCCAACATCTTTTAAATTATTTCGTTGGATTACGAATGTCAAAAGATGGCCTTGAATAACTTCCACCATTTCACCTTTAGAAACTTCATGTTCTACAATGCTTTACTGCACCACTACAAACTATGATATATTTTTCTCATTCTGAGAATTGGACGAGAGCTGTTGCCTGCATGTTGACAGTAAGCCCTAGCTCATTCACGAATTCTCTAGAGTCAGTATGCGGAAGCTTTTTTTCTCAGAAGCACTTGCAAAGAGGATCCACTCTGAAGGACTGGATAATTTTACAATTACAGTTGTCAGCCATCTGTGATCTGCCTGATTCGCTTACACAGAGATCATTTTGCTTATTAAAGCAACTGTATAGAGGGCAGTGTAAGGAGCTTAACTCTCATTTCATTTCTATCACACTACATTGAGTGAACTCTATGAACCCCACAGTGATTTATATCCACATCCTCAAAGGGATTCAGTCAAAACATCTGCAACATAGATATTTTAATAAAAGACGCATTACTTAAAATGCTGCCAAGGAATACAGAGTAAACTTACATATGCTTCACAACTAAAAGTACATAACAAAAAGATATAAAAAACACTCCAGCATTTCTAAGGACATTTCAATTAGTGAAAATACTAAGACAAGAGAAGGCTACCAAATAATCAAGGTACTAAAAATTTGACTGATTTCTAAAATTGGTATAAAAGTAAATCTATGCCTTAAAAGACCCTGCAAGGAGGACATTGAAAATGAAATAAAGGTAGTCTTGAATATGTGCACTATGCTATGTGTATATGAAACTTTTAATGCTGTAAGTACTTACATATTCAGATGGCTTAGAACTTTAATCATTTAATGGCATCTATTACAGACATCTGGAAGAACTAATGGAGGTGGGATCATAGAAAGAGAGCTCACTGAAGAGTTACAGCCTTTCTTCAACACAGTAAGACACAGTAGAAGGAAGGTGTTAAATTATGACTAGTGTACATACACATATTAAAATGAATTATAACTGAAGGCATGCCAAAAATAAAGCAATTCTTCTCAGAGCAACAATCCCATTACTGTAGAATTATTTTGAGACATTTTCCCGTCTGAGATTATAAACATTTATCCCTGTAATGGGAAGGATTGCATGATCCCTATATAAATTAGGGTTCTTGTCTGTTGCACAGGCTTTTGACCACCCACATTCATAGAGATTTCCCTTCTCTCCAAGACAGAACAT
Source organism: Upupa epops (assembly GCA_013397515.1). NCBI lineage: Eukaryota > Metazoa > Chordata > Aves > Bucerotiformes > Upupidae > Upupa > Upupa epops. The sequence goes on from VZRI01010051.1 coordinate 10,555, forward strand.
ATGTAATTCTTATTTTCATTTTTTAATAGATAGATATGATTTTAGTTAAATGTATGGATTAATTTGAAACTTGAGTGTTGTGACTCTAAGTCCATATATAGATTAGATTAGGCCAAGAAGACTTGTGTAGAGCAAAACTGTCTTTACACTCAGAAACTATAACGGTAAAAGTCAGTAATCCCATGTATAGATTTTTAAAATGACCTGACATTCTAAAAGCACCCACCCTGTCCCAACACTGTCTTCTCAGCTCTTTGTTTTCTATCTCATCATTTTAGGAATCCCATAGTTATTCTCCCTTTCATAAAAAGAAATAAAAACTCAGTAGAAAAAACAGTAGCAATTGAACTTTGTCACTATCAGCAGATGCAGATGCCTTCACAGTTCACAAATGAGGCACCTAAAACAGAAAAAAATTATTCTTACTAAGAGCTGGAAAGCAGAAGTATGGCAGAAAATGCACAACCCACAATACATGCTGCTAGAAAGAACATAGAAATAAGTCTCAAAATAAAATATTTTTTGCATCAAACCAATTCCTTTTTAAGTTAAGGAATACTCTCTCTGCTAGCTTCTAAAGATAATAAACATCTTACAGACATCAAGATAGCTTTGGAAAGATTCTCTCTTGCCACAGTTTAGGCAGTCAAACAAATAGAAGCATTCATAAATGAGAGTAAGTTTAATGGGAAACAAATTAATCAATTATCAATGTCTTAGCAATAAACCAAATTATGAAAACTTATCCTCTGTGGAAATTACAGAGAAATTAATATGAAATATTAATGTTTTGTACTAAATTGGAATAGCCATGTCCTTACAACTTCTACTCATTGGGGTTGTTCACCCTGGAGAAGAGAAGGCTCTGAGAAGACCTCTTTGCAGCTTTTGGAGCTTAAAAGGAATCAAATAAGAAAGATGGAAAAAAAACTTCTTAGGAAGACCTGTTGCAACAGGACAATGGATTATGGCTTTAAATTAAAACAGGGTTGATTTAGATTAATTAGACAGACAGAAGAAATGCTTTACAATGGGGTGATGAAACACTGACACAGGTTGGCCAGAGAGGTGGTTGATGCCCCATCCCTGGAAACATTCAAGGTCATGTTGGACGGGGCTATAGACAACTTAAACAATATAATTTAGTTGAAGATATCCCTGCTTAGTGCTAGGGGGTTGAACTAAATCTTTAAAGGTCCCTTCTAATACAAAATAATCTATATTTCCATGACTCATAATGGACCATTTGGGGGATTATGAATAAGGGCTGTACATCTATAGCCATGCCCACACAAACTGGCTTGCAGGGAAGAAGTAATCCAATTTTCTTTTCAAATTTCCACTTCTCCCACTTTTTGTTAAAGTTAAAAGTAAGAAAAAATTGTCTGTCGAGATTAGGAGGAGTAGAAATTTTTCTGCCTACTAATACAATGAATACCCAGTAAGTTCACATTTAAAGTCTTGGCATTTTCATTTTTCAAAAACAACACCTCTAAGAACACCTGATTTTTTGAAAGTTGTTGCTATAATGAGGGTTCAAAAGCATATTTCTTGTGCACATTACTGATCCCCTAATAGTGCCTCCTTGTAATATCCATATACCATGACACTTCCTTTGAGCATTTCTCTCACATTCCTCAAGTAAAGTTGTTCTTAGTAGCAGGTCCAGTGTCTCTATTGGGAGAATTTAATTTTCATGAGGAAAATAAGAATTCAGAACCCTGAATTATGTCCACAAACTTATATTAATCTCAATTTCTTTTGTACATCTGAATCAAAGTGAATATGTTACTAAGAACAGGACTACAGTAAAAAAGCAACAGCTGTACCCAAACATCAAAGCAAACAGCTGAACTAAAGGAACTGGGTCCAAGACTTTTACAAATGATAGACTGAAGAAAATGAGCTGCAGTTACTTGAATTAAAACAGGAGTTCTCCTAACAGTAGGTGTTGAGATGCTTTGAGGGAGCCTCTGATGAAAAGCTTCATTGGGATGCTACACACAAGCTTCTACAAAGGGCATCTCTTGTTATTGTTATACATACTTCTAATAAAATCCCTAAAACTGACCAATGATAATGAGACAAGAGATCCCATTGAACGCTTGCCAATATTAAACAGGGGACCTCCTGGAGCTGTGGGAAAAAAAACCATTATCCTTCACTTTATCCCACAAGACTAGGGTCTGAAATTAAAGGTCAGGTCCATTATTTCAAATCAGTGCTAAAGGCAGGAGAATGTATTCACTACAGAATTAAAGATTAACCAGATTCCTCACCAGGCACATGACTGTTCATAATTTAGCAGACAGTAAGAGAAGGTAGAAATCTGAGAGCACCCTATAAAAGCTGATTCTGTCTCCAGTCTTTTGCTGGAGTACATAGAGATGCCAGGGATGCTGAAACAGCAACATTTATTTGTATTGTCGCCCTTATTAGCATTGTCCAACTCTGGCTACAGTTCGTGCAGTACGTGATCCATCACCAAAAAGCATTCATCTGCATGCTGTGAAGAGTGGCAAAACAGCAGAAAACCTAACATTACTTGAGTTGCCATGTATGTAGTACAGCTAAAGAAAAGGAACTCCCAGCAAATTCGCAGTTTCAGACAATACAATTCTGAAAATGATGTACTTCTGGTGTTACTTCCCTCTCCTTTTTTTTTTAAATTTGCTTGCTTCATCCATATAGTCTAAATCATTTGAATCTAACTAGTGTCACGCATAGCTTTGGCCCAAATTAACCATAATATTTCCAGCTCTAGCCCCCCGTAGCATAGATAACTGATCCACTGAGATCAGTGTTTTCAGATTTAGGCCAAAAACCAGCAAATCATTCTCTGTACAGTTAACTCAGCCTATTTTCATCTGGGTTGCTTTCTTCATCTTCCCATTTATCCAGCCTATAAAATTCAGTTCCATGCTAGCCTTTGCTTGGGTTCAAGGCCAGAATTTTACAAAAGTGTAATGAAATATAATCTAATGGAATTTTGTAAATCTAGAAAGACTACTTCCTTCCTGTTAGCATTCTTGTTTCATGCTCTAACAAGAGCATCATTTTGTACAATTGCCCTCTTCTACACTCAAATGTATAAGGTCAGTTGACACCAGATATTGCTTCAGTTACCTTACTAGAAATGACAAGTAACTCTACTGAACTAAACAGATTAATACCAGATTTGGATCAGGTTAACTGAAAGCACAATCAAGGCATATAAGATTCTGGCCAAGAAATCACAATGATTTTTATTTTGGGAAATGTTTACAAAAGGACTCAATGCAAAAGCCTTCACACAGTGTGTAATTCTGTTCAGTTCTTGTTGCACCCTCTGTTCTCTTGCTCTTGAAAAGTGATGCATTTGCTTTCTGCTCCCACAGATGAGCAGAGCTGCTCTATCCATAACTGTGTCATTACATTTCCAGCTCTTAGATGCTTCTTGGATACTACCTCAGGCACTACTATTGTTGCAGAGCGTGACCCATTTCCATAATCTGTTTTTTCCACTGTTGTCTCTCCAAATGGGACATATTCTCTTTTTGTCTGAGAATTTGCAGTAAATCTCTCATGCCTGCTCAAAATATTCTTCCTGCTTACAAGTTCCATCACTGTCTCACTCATCATGACTAGCTCCACTACTGTGAGAAAAGGACATTTGTGACAGTCAAGGGATTCCCTAGTGATCGGCTGACTTAGCCTTTGTCGCGAAAGTGTAGATTGCTAAACGATGACAAATTGATTCTGTATCTATGCATGTACGTCATGCTTGGCATTTTAATAGTCTGTTTTCAAAAGTGTTCCCATAGTTATTCTGCTAATTTTTTACAGACAAACTTTGAAATCAGTTAAGAAAGTGTTTTTCCCTCCCATTAAAAAAAACATGTTATAAAACATTTCAGTTCCCATCTCAAGAGATGTATGGTAGGTGCATCCAAACATGATTTAACACAGTACACTACTGGTAACCCTTGTCATTTTAGGGCCCAATCCTGCTTTTCTCACGTGTAATGCTATCTGTAGGCATTCATGCACTAGCACAAGTCTTGCAAGGACCTGCAGAAATACACACACACAGCATAAGGTACCCCAACCTGCCTCAACACCAGATGTGATTACACCAGATGTTTTGGTCTGGAAACCAGGAGTGTAAGGATTTAAGATGGAAGTTTTACTCACAGCTTCTTTACTTAGGGAGAACTGGACATCAGTCTTCATGACACTAAAGACAGGGTCTATCTGCTGTTTAATTTTTCCTCTCAATTTATCTTCCAGCTCATTAATCCGTTTCCCAGCAACCTGTCCCCACTTTCTATTCTTACATGCCATTCTTCTCCAAGCTCCTGCTGGGAGGCATACATCTTTCAAAGCACCCAAGCTTTAATTTCTTCTTGTCTAGCTTGAGCTACATCAATCCTCCTCATTTTTTTCTGTCTTGCAAAGACTTGTTCTCAGATTAAGAAAATGGTGCTGGAACCAGAACAACTAGCCTGAGTAAAGGACACTCTTCCTTAGAGAATAAGCTTCCAAATAGCTAAAAAAGGAATGCCCCATTTCCTGGAAGAAAAAAATGATATCACCTCAATAAATAGAGTTTCATTTAGCATGGCAGTACTTTAGAGAACAGAGCACTGTCTTCAGTGGCAAAGTTCCTTCAAGAAAAAAAAAAGATAAAAGTGTTTTTAAATGATCCTTTTTCAGAAGCTAATATATATACTTCCAGGTTCCTAGACTTGACATTTTCGTTTGTTCAGAAAACAGCTAAACAATTCTGACAGTATTAGTTTCAATTCCCACCACATTGATAGCAATGTATGTAAATAAATTAAAGCATTTTAGAGCATTTGCATAAACTGCCAATGCACATTAGTGTCTGGACTGCTGTGCTATATTGGTTGTGGTTGCTGTGCTTCTGCTCACAGTAGAAAAGTTTTCTAACACAAAGTGCTCCAGGTCACTTTGTACCTGATGAAGAGAGAGATAATTAAAGGTGTTCTCATAAAGGCTCCTTCACTTTCAGTCCATGCTCAACTAAAAGATGTCTCTGTACACAGTTCTCCTCTGACCCCATATTTCAACTCACAGGCACAGCTGCCAGACTAACCAGGCCTGTCCTACTGTGGTTACAATGATTGCTAAGGAAGGCAGTGTGACTCCTGGTTGCTTCAGTGCAACATTTTGCTGTCTCATTCTTGTGCTCCTATTTATATCACAAAAAAAAGAGGTGGGGTAGTTAATATATGGGATTTTTTTCTTGCTGGCAGTAACTCCAATATAGGGCTATGTCTACAAACAAAAAACAGTTTGGAGAAGAGTTAATAGATATGATGAAGTGAAAAGATTGATTTCCCTCACTAGTACTCCTTTTTTATTACCATTTCAGCATATGAGGCATGAAGTTATTCCCTTATCTGGACCAATATATTTGACCAGAAGTAGTTCAAATAATAGAAGCAGCAAGAATACAGAGCAAAACTGTTGGAGACAGTACACCTGGGGAAGCTCCACAAAAGCAGAGAGATCATGGATGTGGAAATCCACAGGAGTAGTAATATTGAAAATGAAAAAAAAAAAAATTAAAGAAGGAAAGAGGAATAAGCCTGGCTTGAGTCCTTTTTTAATTTCCTCCAAGGCCTGGATGGCACACAACTTCTCACCACCAATTCCTTCTTTATTATTGTTCTATTTCAGCAAAGATTCTGATCCCACTAGAGGTCCCAGGAATGTCTGTTACACATGTGCCAGAGCCACAGGAGACTGCCCACCTGCATACAAATAAATACATGCTTTAGTGTGCGCTGAAACAGGACTTTCCAGAAATGCCAATGGGTTACCTCAGAGGAATTGGAGAAAATGAAGTACATAGATGATGATTTTGGCCTCAAGGCTGTTCTTTCACTGCAAAAAGAATGCAGCCTTCATGTACAAATGGTATTGTACACTTCTAAAGAATGATTTTAGCAACCCCAGGCACTACAAAGGGATGCGATGCTTTTCAATATTGCGCTGCTTAGTCAGCCTCTAATGTTGAGTGACAGCATTAACCATGATTAATATGAAGACAGGAATATGACTCAGATGGAAGACTGTTTTCCCCACATTTCTAAGCAAAATGGTAATACACAGAGATAATGGGAATTTATTGCCATGTTTACATATATCTACTGTTAAGATTCTAACAGCATCTACATCAGAGAACATTTTTTTTCACAACTAACTTGTATTAGATGATTGACTTTTGTTCTGAACACTTCACCGGCAGTTTCATTTGGGACATATTTACTATGAATGAGCAGTTTTCTGGGGAATTTTTGAGCAAGAAATCCCTCTAATACTCCTTAAAAGGTGCAAGGTCATAATTATAACTAAGATGGATATTCTGCTTTCCATTAATTTATCACTGCAAAACTCTGGAGAAGACTTCTTTGCTATAAACAACCAAAAAATGAGCAGATGAGTTAAAGACATGGGAAGTATAATAGAATACAGGATGCAGCAGCCTGAAACTCTATGGACTGAAGAAGCATGTTGGAGAAGAACAAGTCTATTTCAGTGCTTGATGGAGTGACTCTTACAAGCTCTGTATTGCAATTTTCCCCGTTTTGTGCTTGTCTTCCTTTTACTGTTTCTTAAAGACCATTTTGAGCTCAATATTCAACACCCCTCTTTTCTCCACCGAAGGTATTTTTTGTACAACATGGAATCAACTTACTTTCGTATCAATTGTAGAGGAAATGAACAAAAGCCCATGATTAAAGATGTACATCTTTAAAAAAAACCCTACAAATATGTACAGCACAAGTGTGTGCCCACATTTATGTATTTCATTCCTTGACTGCATCTTAAGTTTATTGTAGAGCAACAATCACTCCACAGTAACAATGGAGACAGATTTTCAGCTCCAAACCCTGTAAGATAGATACTTCTTTATACAAGTTAAAGAACTTATCTACCACTCTACTGCCATGTAACAAGCTGTTTGCTTTGCACACACATTTTGTCCCCTCAAAATGGCAGATTATATGTGCCAGCTTCACTAGAGCTAATGACTAGTTCACAAGTAAACATACTTCCAACTGATAGGAGGTGAAATATACTGGAGGCACGAAACTTTCCTGTCAGTAACGTAAGTAAGCTTGGAAGGACATTATGTGGCCATTATTTGCTTATGTGTAACTGGTGTATTTCTTAGCACCAACAGCTGAACGACTGTCATTTCATTAACCAAAACTCTTCCTAGCCCAGGTGAAAATCTGTGGCTCATAAATATAAAGTACAACTTGTGAGTATGTCCCTTTCAAACTTTTTAATGTTTATTACTGAAGGCGTGGAAGTATTCTGTTCTAGCTTTACAGTGCTTATTTAACCCATTGGGTAGTACACACCAGCACAGTTCACAGCTGCTACAGCTCAAGACTCCTGCAAAATTTGTTCCAGCAAATGGCCTCACAGACGTGTGAGACCACATCTGGAATATTGTGTCCAATTCTGGGCCCTTCAGTTCAAAGACACAGAACTGCTTGAGAATCCAGCACAGAGCCACAAAGATGAAGAAAGGAGTGGAACATCTCCCTGATGAGGAAAGGCTGAAGGAATTGGGTCTCTTTAGCTTGTAAAAAAAAGGAGACTGAAGGATAACCTCATTAATGTTTACAAATATGGAAAGGGTGGGCATCAGAAGGAAGGAACCAGGCACTGATCAGTGTCATCCAATGATAGGACAAGGGGCAATGAGTGTCAGCTGGAACACAGGAGGTTCCACATAAATATGAGAAGAAACTTGTTCATGGTGAGGGTGACAGAGTTCTGGAAAGGACTGCTCAGGGAGGTTATGGAGTCTCCTTCTCTGGAGACATTTAAAATGTGCCTGGCCATGGTCCTGTGTGACTTGATCTAGGGGATCCTGCTCTGGCAGGGAGACTGGACTGGACGATCTTAGGAGGTCCCTTCCAGTCTCTAACATTCTGTGATTCTGTGATTCATATTTCCATAAGCACAAGTGACAGTGGTGAAAGTCATTGGGAGTTAGCCTGCAATTGCACATACAACAGCAGTACTGCCCATAACTACTCAAGTAATCTCCTCCACAGTCCCAGACACTTATTTCTGCACTTGCATGGCATGCAGCATGGTGGCTTAAGGTGGCTTTGTGCTCAACTCATTACTAGGATAGGGAAACTGGTCAAGTGATAAAACAAGTTGTTATGGTTTGAAAATTACCAAATCCTCAAATATTAGTTGTGGTGCTTTTATGCTGAAAAAGCATTTTATTTTGAAGCTGGAGGTAGCTTTCCTATCAGACCTCCTGTATCCGTGTCTGGACTCTACAGGTGACTGGTAGACAGAGTTCATAAAGGGAAGGTACTGCCTGCTTCTTTCTTTTTTTTAGTTCGTCTTCTGTACCATCTTCGTCTTTCTCCTGCTTCTGCTGCGACATGTCTTGAGAGCCAGGGAGCTCCTCTAGAAGAGAGCTACCATCACCACCCAAGGTGGGGGGGTGGGCCATGGCTCTAACCCCTGCCATTGAAAGGTGGAATGCAAAAGAAGCTTAAACTTGCCTACAGCTCTGCTGTGGGGGTAGCCATGGCCCTCTTTTGCATGGGAGCTCAAATGCAGGGAGACCAAAGAGACAAGCTGTTGTCCGTACCTGCAAACTCCCTTCTGTGGGGGTGAACCTGCAGCCCTACCCTCTTTTACTGGGGACTCAGATACAGAAAATCCAACATCAGCATGTTCCTGTCTTTGGCAGCGGACCAGATTAAGGGCAACTCCTCCAAAGCCATGCTAGTCTAAACGGCTTTGAAAATGCCAGATAGAGGTAAGCTCTTAACCCTCTCCCTCCCTTGGTGCCTGACCACAGGGGAGAAGAAAGAAAGGCTCTGCATAAAACCTCTAGAAAGCCCTTGGACGAGACCTCGAAAATCCTATGCACCGTAATGGGCATTACCCCACATGACCAGGGCCATGCTGGCTTTGTCTCCACCAGACTGGCAAAGATCAGATATACTCTGCCATTGAAAGACTGAGAGAAGCCTCTACTAAGAGATAGAAAGACAGATCACAAATACTGATCTCCTAAGCCTTTGGCAAACAGAGTCTGGAACCCTGTTGTATCTTCTACATTTGATGCTGCTATAGCCTCAAAGAAGAGCCCCTGTGCCAACAGGAGCTAGAAGTATGCCGGACACATCACCAAGTTCTGATGTCTGCATGAGGATAGGGAAAAGGAACTTTTCCACAAGCACCAAATGTTTATTTTGCGCTGTATTACTGCCACCCACCCCTGCCCACCCCTTTCAATTCTGGAAAGTGGAGTGTGAGTGCATGTGTGTGGTGGCTGTTGTGATTATGAGTGTTGGTGTACACTCTCTTGCCCCAGAGCTCTCATCTAAGGCCAAAACCTGACGTGTTAGCTGTCTTTCATTTCTCTCAGAGTGTGTGCAAAGGCATTGTGATACAGTTTCTGTTTTACCTTTTTGATTCTTTTACTTATTTGGGTTTTTTTCCTTTTCTTCTTGGTGATGGGTTCAATAAAGTGTTATCTTCTTAGCAAAGTTGCTTCATTGCCTGTTGAACTCTTGGTGAGAGCTTACTGTTGTGGTTGAATTACAGGCACCAACCCAAATCAATTTAGACCTTCTCCCTAAACCATTACACAAGTGTATTAGAAAAATAAAAGGGATCATTATTACTGAGGTAGTGGCAGCACAGAGTGTGCTCTACCACACTGTGCCAGCATCCTGGATACCAAATTTCCCATTCTTGTTTTAACAGGAACGTAGGAATCACAGAAAAAGCAAACAGCAGACTGAGGCTGCCTGCAGTTCCATTATATTGGTCTTAACACATTCACCTATTAAAACCTCCTTGTATAACGCCAAGAATTTATCAGTTTTTATGTGGATCTGAAAGCATGCTATACCTTCTACCATAAATCAGCTCAAACTGTCATGATTAATGTACAGTCTCTCTTTGCAAAACTGTTTAATCATTTGCTTTTCTTTGCTATTAAAAAACCTCTGAGTTTGTTTGGGGGTTTTGTGTGTGTGTATGTTTGTTGGCTTTTTTTTTTTCCGAGAAACAAAATCAAAGCCAACATCCTAAGAGGTTTACAAAGTCACACAACAAAATAGCTGAAAAACAACAGAGGCAAAATACTCTGTAAAGAAAAAACTTCAAGTATCTCAGGCCCTGTGTTTACAAAACAGATGCAATTTTATACTTACTGCAGTCTTGTTATTGGAAAATAAGTCTTTCACTATGACCTGAAACTCTTCAGCCCAGCGTATTCTCTCTCCCCAGATGGGCTGATCTCTCTTTATTCTCAGATTTGTCTTCCAGAAACCAATAGGGCACACAGCACTTTTCCCAGCAGGAACTTAATTGCCAGCATAAGAAGTGTTTTTTTCCGACTTCCATTTTGACACGGGACATTCCCTTTAACTTGTTTTGCAGAAGCAGGCAACCAAGCGTGTAGTTTGTGTAGTTTGTCTCCTTTCCTCCCTCATCATGACTTATAATAGAAAATGCTGAAACACTGTATTGCAGTGTTTGAATTCAAGCTGAGGCAATTCTTTCTGTTGTAAAACACATGGATTTACCCTTAATTTGTCAAGGAGCAACAGGGAGTGACTGGTCTCTGAAGAACAAGGACAGAAGTACAAGAACTTCGCTGATCCTACCATGTCTAGTGAAGTGACCTGGACAGACTGCAGATGATGGCCAGGTCCAACCATCAGTACAGAACATAACGCAATGTCATGGTAATGAGCCAAGGTGTGAGCTCCTGCATTAGGTCCAGATTATTGAGGCCCATAGCTAAACAGGGACATGTGGTGGCAGAGCTGGAGACAGGCACACCCAGGGTGTGCACCATGCAGGGGCCACTGATGCCAGGCTGAGCAGATCTGGTGCTCCTGGGCCCATGGGCAGCAGATGGGACAGGCCCTAGGGGAGGTTGATTGGGGCCACTAAGGCCCATTGGTACTGTTGTGAAAAGAACGCACATGTTACCAGGTCTTTAAAAGATATTCATAGGGTACTAATTAAATATTATTGTGCATTATTGCATTCTGCATTTGAAAGTACACATTCAGCTGCCATTAAAAGATTTCTCTAAATTACACTGAAATAATCTATAGGGACTACAGCATTAGGCCCTATGGGCATTGAAGTACAAAATTCCTTTGCTGTAAGAACCTTAGCTAATCTTCTGTAACCTACTGGTGCCAGTTTGCCAAATACTCTTGCTAGCAAATCTATGTATTAACAGTAAATATTTTTACCACCACTAAATACAAAGACTTGCAGAGAAACTGAGTACTACTATGCTGGATGTTGTGTGACACCACAAATATGCTAATGCAAGTCTTTGAAGGGTTTTAGTTGGTGGGTTTTTTATGTAAATCTCCAATAACTATGAAAGGATTCAAATGCTGCTCCCTGCTTTACTTCTGCCATTTCTGACTATTTTAAAGATCCATGCTTTTTCTTCTGCTTTTTTCTTTGCTTTCTTTATTTGTCAAATCATAATAAAGCCAAGCCACACCTTTATACTAAAATCAGCACGACGTGCTTGGTTCTTACACCAGCCTGAAATTTCTCAAGAACTATTTTTAAGAACAGTTCTCAGTTATTTAATTCTTGGACCAAATAGGAATATCTCTTCATACTTCATCCCAGATCTTCCTTTTGACATGTTTTCTCACCTTTATGCCTTAGACAGACTTCTGGGTACTTGCCAGCACTTATTCAAGTTCCACTTCCACACCTCTTCTGGGCAAAGTGATCAAGACACCAGGTATTTTTTAGGACATTTATCACCTGTTGACAATTGATTTCACAGATACTTCTTTTGCTCACTTTACTGCTGTCATTTAAAAAATTAAATGTGACAGACATATGGCTATTCCAAAGCAATGTGTTTTAAATAAACTCTAAAGAAGTAATAATCTGTACACTAGCCAGTGAGATACCTTAATATAACTCCAGATATTCTATTAATTCTGGATTATAGATCCCCGCGCTAAATTTTTTTCATGTCCTTAATATACAATAGAAGAGCACTTATGGAAATTGGAAATAGAGAGTTCATAGTTATAGTTGCAATTCATTTCTTTACTAGAAGTCCAAATCAGTCAAAGAAATACCATCTCCCATAACTGTTCATGAGGAACGGGATAGAATTTTTATACTACTTTTTCAATGTACTACAAAATGGCCTCTTTAATTGAGAAATTGTAAAATCCATGGTAGTAACCAAGACCAGAATGATGCTTCAGTTTGTGGATAGAGGAATTACAACTGATTTGCTAGTTGAAATGTAGCAATCAGGTCAAATACCTGTTGAATTTTCCCTTCAGAATACAGTATCAGAGATACTGCATCTCTAAATTCAGGTGACACACTGCAAGACTGCTATAAATTTATAATATATTTTTCAAATATAGAATGGCTGAATTAAAAAATACAGATTACCCATAAAGTTAAACTAACTTAAACTAATAATACTACATATTTCTATCACTACATTATCTGTATCACCCAACCTGAGGCAGACAGCGAAGTACAGGAAGACAGTTCTGACACAACGTCTTAAAGGCTAGGCAATTAAGCCATTAAATATTAAGTCAAAATAACAAATTGCTTGTTAAATAATTTTAAGTGATATTTTCCCTAGAATATTGTAACAGCTTGTTACAGGATTCAATGTCCCTGTCAAAATTCAATGTCTCTAGTCACTGACACTGTGGCGAGCAGATTAATAACAGGAAACGTAAGGCACTGTTATCCTTCATTGACTCCCTGACAAATTATGAGGTCCCAGCTACATCATATAAATCTTGTATTTTAAGAATATAATCATGAATGAAACTCCACATTTTATTCTACATGTAATCTCCAAAAGACTTCTGCATTAATAGATGATGCTCCTGCTTTAATTCTTGGACAAGATTCAGATTTTGATGATTGGAATAAAGGAGTCTAGCAATAATTCCCATATTTGCCCGTTTAAGAAGGCCTACTTTGGTTTCTTTTCACTGAGTGGCCTCTATAATCCTATTTTCTTGCACTGACAATTTTCACTCTTGTAATACTGGCACACGGACAGGACGGGATTGCAGAATTGCATTGCAGTGCTGCAAGGTGTTTATATGCCCTCTCATTTCAGCTTAAACTGTGTATTTATTTTACTTTAGCTGAAGTTGCTTAGGAACACATTTAGGGTACATTAAGTTCAGCCATGTAACCAGGAATACAGATGTATGTGCTGAAAATCTGTGAGCAATAGTGGCTGTACTCAAAGTCTTAAACCTGTTTATTTGAGAGGGAGGCAAAAATCTCATCTCCCATTTGTGATGGGCTAAAAGCATAGTTTATATTAATGAAAATGAGCTGAAGAGCTGAACTTGTAACACTACTAATACTCAAGAGCACATTAAAGTCTTCTTAAGTTCTTTGCATAAATTCAACTAAGGAAGACCATAGTAAGACCAGACCTTATGTTAATAGTCATATACCACCAAAACCAAATGGCTGAATTATTCATACAAACAATTTGGCACACACTTACAAACAATGGATGCTTCTGCGCAGGCAGGATCAGTTCATTAAGAGAGTGAAGACTGAATTATTCATAGAAAATAAATTATTTAGCACCTGTACTTTAAAGTACTGCATGCCATTTTTGGCACATATTGCAAAAAGAACGTAAATAAATTAGAGAAAATATTAAGTAAGGAAGCAAAACAATGAAAGCTTGTAAACATAGCCGAGAGGAGAGGAAATAAGAATGCTTCCTTTATACCTGGTGTGAAAGGCAAGAGCACACCATTTGAGAACAACCCCTTCTGGTACATTATTATTTATAATGGCAGAAGAGAACTCAAAGGAGCAATAGCTTGAATGTAAAAGTGACTAATATGAATGCTGATCAACGACTCAGAAGGAGTTGTTGGTAATAACCAAAAATTGTAACTGATAATATAAATCTACAGTTACTAGAAAAATTAATAAAGTAGTTAATAAGTTAGAAATAAAGACATGGTGAGATAGGTATTTCAGACATTCTACTGTAATCTACAGAGAGATGCAAGCTACAAAGTCTAGGTTACAATTTAAAAAAAACCCAAAACTGAAACACCACAAAACAAGAAACCATGGAAGAAGAATAACCTTAGTAATCATATGCTACAAGACACTGGCGAGGAGGATCTAAGTGCCACAAGTCTAAAAGGAACACATCAGACAGTCTGTTGTCATACTCAATAAAAGAAGAAATGTTGTGAAAGGAAGGGGGAAGCTAACCACAAAAGGCATAGAAGATTCATTCTGTACAGAGGCATGTCACTACAACGTATGTAAGAAGCTGCTAGGCAGCTACAGGATCTCATACAGAGGGTCTAAAGCACAGTATGACAAAATATACTGGGGCATAAAACTAACAGTAAAGGGAGGAGAGCAACCAAGTTACTGATAGAGATTTTTTCATAAGAAATGTTTTGTTCTGCACGCTTCCCTAGTGAGTCTGGGAAACTGTTCCATTCTTTAGATGACCGTAATACTTACTTTCCTTGAGAGCTTTGGTATGCAAATAAAACTGTATTTATAAAACAGATACAAGTTCTTGACATGACTTACATTAAAAGTTCATTACTTCTATTGATGCTCTATTAATTTTCACTTTGAACATATTACCTTACCCCATTCATACCACCTGGCAATAAATTTATCTGGGTTTCCTGGAGTGTTTTCCTTCACTGTTTTTAGAAAGGTATTGCGTTGCTCTACCTTTGTATCATTCTAATATTAATGCTGTCCAATTAGATATAACAACAGTTTGGTGTCTCTTCAAAGAACAGGATTTCAATCTTGTTCTTCCCACTGAACTCTATTTATATCAGGAGAAACTCTATCCACGCCATCCCAGGGCACAATTACATTCTAGGTAAAGAATGGGTCATTTAATGGTTTCATGAACTCAAAATTTGATAGAGCAGATCGAGAAAAGTAATACTATACAGTAAGTCTGTTCAGCTGAGTAGGGGAGCTGAATAATTATTAGAAACACTTAGCAAATTCTCTGTTTGGATCAAATGTTCCAGTTGGGGGAAGGTCTTTCTCTATTATAAAGGCTCAAGCTATGCATTAGAGGACCAGAGTTGTGAAATGCAACTCCCTGCTGCTCCCCAAGCTTTACAGAAGCAATATACATCAGTACTTAAGAATGGTCCTGATACAGTAGCTTGGTGGAAACTGTTTGAGCCCTTTGCCTAGTAGGACAAATTGCTATTACCAAAGATAATTACAAGAGAAATTTCATCTGGAGGGCAGACTTTGGCCTGTTTAAGATTCTGGTTGACAGAGTCCCTTGAAAGGCAGCCCTGAAGGACAAAGCAGTCCAGTAAGGATGGGCACTCTTTAAAGGGGAAAATCTTTAAGGTACAAGTACTAGCTGTCCCAGTTCACTTTAAGATGAACCAGCAGGATAGGAGCCTGGCTTGGCCAAACAGAGAGCTTTGGCTGCAACGAATGAAGAAAAAGGAAGTTGATGGCTTATGGAAGAAGGAGAAGGGCACTCAGGAGTAAAAGGATTTTGCAAGACTATGTGGGGAGAAAATTAAAAAAAGCCAAAGCCCAACTAGAAATTAATCAGACTGTGTAAATAACATTAACAGCAAAAGAGCGAGGGCTAAGGAGCATCTCCATCATCTACTAGAACACAGGAGGAAACAAAGCAACCAAGGATGTCAATTAGGAAAAGGCTGATTTGCTAAATTGCCTTCTTTGCTTAAGTATTATTATTACTATAATTACTGAAGAATAAAATCAGCTGCTTTTGAAGTGCCCAGTCCCCCAAGCTGAAAAACAAGGATGGGGAGCAGAGAAAATGATCAGTGACCTATTGCATCATGTAGACACACACAAGTCTGTGGGGCCAGATAAGATCCATCTGAGAGTACTAAGGTTCTACTCAAGGCTAGCAAATGTGATTCCCTTTTACAAGGCAGGAATGCAGGGAACTATAGGCCTGTAAGTCAGTGTGTTCATCAATGACAGTTATAGGGCAGATCATCTTGAGTGCCATCATAGGGCACATACAGGACTATCAGGTGATCAGGCCCAGTGAGCATGGCTTTATGAAATGCAGGTCCTGCTTGTCTAACTGGATCTTCAATTGCCAAGTAACTCATACCATGGATGAGAGAAATGCTGTGGACATTGTTTACCTGGACTTTAGCAAAGCTTTTGACAGTTTCCCACAGCATGCTTTGCTCCCAGAGAAACTGGCAGTTAATGGTTTGGATGAAAGAAATGGCTGGAGAACCATGTCTAAAGGCTGATGGTGAAGGCTGTTAAATCAATCAAACAAATGGTGTCTACCAGGGCTCTGTATTGTCGCCTGTGCTCTTTAACATCTTTGTCAGTAATCTGGATAAGGAAACCGTGTGCACCCTCAGTAATTTTGCAGATGACATTAAGTTGGGCAAGACCATTGGATCTGCTTCAAGGTAGACAGGCTATACAGACAGATCTGAACAGGCTGGATCAATGGGCCAAGGCCAACTTAATGAGCTTCTACAAGGCTAAATATCACATCCTGCACTTGGGTCACACCAACCCCAATGCAAAGTTACAGGCTTGGGGAAGCATGGCTGCAACAGAAAGAGACTTAGAAGTATTATTACAGAATCATGAGGGATAGGAAGGGACCTCAAAAAATCGTCTATCCAACCCCCCTGCCACAGCAGGATCACCTAGACCAAGTCACACAGGAACACATCCAGGTGGGTCTTGAAAGTCTACAGAGAAAGAGACTTCACAACCCCTTGGGCAGCCTGTTCCAGTGCTCCATTACCCTCACTGTGAAGAAGTTCCTTCTGATATTTATATGGAACCTCGTCTGTACCAGCTTGCCCCCATTGCCCCTTGTCCTATCACTAGATGACACTGAGAAGAGCCTGGCTCCATCCTCCTGACACCCACCGCTCACACATTTGTAGACATTAATGAGGTCCCCC
>VZRI01010051.1:27581-46466 GCA_013397515.1 Upupa epops
CCCCCAGGTCCCAAAAAGCCAAAACGAAAACATGACAATTGTTAAATATGAGCCAGAAGCATGCTCAGGTGACCAAGAAAGCAAACAGCATGCAGGCCAGCAGGAGTAGGGAAGAGATTATCCTCCTGTATTCAGCACTTGTGAGGCCACACCTTAAACACTGTGTTGAGCTCTGGGATCCTCACAAGGACACTGGGTGCTGAAGTGCATCCAATGAAGGGCAACAAAACTGTAGTATAATCTAGACAACAGGCCTGATGAATGGCTGAAAGAAGTGAGCTTGCTTAGTGTGGAGAAAAAGAGGCTGAGGGGTAACCTTCTTGCCCTTTACCACTACCTGAAAAGAAGTTGTATCAAGGTAGGGGTCAGCCACTTCTCAAAAGTAACAATACAAGAGGAAATGCCTTAGTTTGCACCAGGGGATTTTACAGGTTGTGTATGAGGAAACCTTTCTTTACAGAAAGGTTCATTATCATTAGACATTAGAAAAGGATGCCCTGTGAAGTGGTTGACTCACAATCCCAGGAGGTACTTAAAAACACATAGATGTAATGACTTGACAGTACTGGGTTAATGGTTGGACTTGATCTGAAATGTCTCTTGCAACAAAACAATTTTATCACACTGTAATTAAGCAACTTCCTAATGAAGATTTTAAAAAAGGTTGGAACTGAGCAAGAAATCATTCTTTGAAATTTATGTTGTGTTCCACACTGTATTATGTGTTGGTGTAGTTGTATTGTATTATTGTATAATTTGGGTTATCAATATCTGAGCTAGCATTCAGTGAAACCAATAACATTTCACTTACACCCAAAACTTTACAATTTCACATTGTACAGTGTGTTGCATTCTGTGCTTTGACTGTTAAACATCCTCAAGTCTTTGATCCACATGTCTGCTGCGGTGCATATGTAGTCACGCCATTCTCAGGAAACATGAGATTAGAGCAGCAGTTTACAGAGTAAGCACTCTGACATGGGCCTGGGACAAAAAAGAGTTTCTAATTGTTCTGGGTCTGGACAAGTCATCCCATAGTCTGCAGACAATCCAAAGTCTGCTATTTAGACATTTTTCAAAGAGGTAAACATCATTTGGTCATCTCAAGGTCGCAGACATGTCCCCTCTGAATTAGTTCTGAGTTATTTAATATAAGAGCTACTGAAAGGTTTTATTTGGTGCAAGGTTGGAACTGCATCAACTGCTAATTCTGCAGACTGTACTTTTGTCCCAGGAAAATGTACGTATGCTTCCATATCAAAGGAAGTATAAAGTTGCAAGGACCGTGAGAATCCTTGTACCATCATTTTAATACTCTGTCCTCTGGCAGTGACTGTGCTTTCCCATGTTCTCATGCTTCATCACCCAGAGGTGGCAAGTACATAATGGGCTAAGCCCACAGTGCACATGCAGATGCATTGCCTCAGTGACCTGAAGTTTTAGCTGTAGTGACTCTTATTTTAATACCTTTTTCTGCTGTAAAAATATTCTGGAAATTTAGTCTCCCTATCATTAGGATGATCAATTCAGCTTCCTGCCATACAAAAATTTTATAGACAGTTCTGCTTTTTACCATATTTGAAAAAAGTTAAATGCAGAGAAATGACATTAACAGCTGCAGCCTCTAACTACTTGGGGTTTTTCAAAGGTTTGTTATCTTGAATACTGCAATCCGATAAAACAAAAATAAAAGTATTCTGAATCTTTGTTCATTAATAGAGTGGAAAGGAACCCTACAGATCTTTAAACAAATTCTACAAACCCATGAAGTCTAATTGTTATTAAAAATTTCCCATTAAACCTGCTCTAGTGATGAACATCATTTGATAAGCAACAAGTTCAAGCTATTTAAAGACTATCTTTGCCTAGAATTTGCTGTTAACCCTGACTCAAGCACTACAGTAATCCTTCCATTTGTTACAGACTGATCATAGACTAATTTACCTAAAGTAAAAATGTCAGAAAATTACATTTCAATTTCCTACATTTCCAAAGTAAGTATCAGGTAAAGCCAGAATAATATATTTCCCCATTTTT
Organism: Upupa epops; assembly: GCA_013397515.1. Classification (NCBI taxonomy): domain Eukaryota; kingdom Metazoa; phylum Chordata; class Aves; order Bucerotiformes; family Upupidae; genus Upupa; species Upupa epops. The sequence continues at coordinate 29,619 of VZRI01010051.1, forward strand.
AATGCTTTCAGTCAATGAAGCTGTGGAGCCAAGACATGCTGATTGCATAACACCTTTCTACATGCATTATGATTCCCTGCAGAAATGCCTCTTGCTCACAGTATAGCAATAGTGTAACCAATTTCATGCCAGTGTTGGAAGAATCAGTATGCATGAAGTGTTGGTTTCCTACTGAAAAATTAATTAGTGCTATCTGTATGCATCACTCAGCTTTTTGTACTAGTAAACAAGAAGTGCATAGCGATTTCCTAAATTCTGTTCTAACTTTTCTGAGCTGTTTTAAAACTCAATAAGCACAAACCACTGCTGTTTTATACAGCTAAACAACAAATTGCTTTGCTATGTCTCCTACATCTATTTACTTAATGGAGACACTTACAATGGTAAGTCCTTTGAATACCAATACTTGTTTCCATAGATGCTTTGTTCTAATAATAAAGGTCATGAAATAAGCATTGCAGGAGAAATTTACCTTTACCTTTTCCATATATTCTGCCTGTAATTCACTGATTCACATTTCAAGCATGGAAATGGCTCAACACCACACACAAAGCACCAGACACCATGTCAAGATGTTGAGATAATTGACTTCCATGTCTCTAAAACGGACTTGGATCTGGGATCATCTAGCACAAAGAGGAGAATGCTGCCAGCACTGACTGATGAAACTCAGCAGCGTTTTGATTTTACAATTACTAAAAATTAACTCCTGTATTCACTTAGTGTCAGTAATACTTACAGCATTACAAGTAAAATATTGGATAGCAAAACATAAGCAGCCCTTCCCAAGTTTCTTCGCAAAGAGACAAAGCTCCCAGCAGCAAAAGACATTTCAATAATGGAACTTAAATACACTACCTAGAAGTACTGTGTATGACTGATTGTTATGTTAATACAACTATAAGACATGGGTTATTTATTTAAGCCTTTAGTAATCCTGTATCACATCACTGATGGCCATATCCCATTTAAGATCAATCTCAAATGCTTGAACCTTTCAGATGAGCTAATGTTGCCTCTCAGTCTTCATTACAGTGGGAATGAAGGGCAAACTAAATGATTAATGGAGCATTTCATTAGTTTTTTCATCGCAAACTGTGAATAGGAGTTTCCATTTGACTGCCCAATTTCAGCCCATTTGGAAAAAGGAGACGGTACTGGCTAGATGGGTTGGGACACATGGTGAGTGGCAATTCACATGCAATGTGTTTGCAGACAGGGAAACTCAGTGAACCAAGACAAAGCTATCGACCAGGAGAGTAACAACCATCATTCTTCCACCACCCACTAGCTGAAGGCCAAAGTGGCGGAATTTCTGTGAGGAATATTAATATATGGCTAGTCAAGGATTTCCAGGATTCAGGTTTTTCAAATATGCCATTAAAGGAAAATGCTGCTAATGTATTTACACACAAAAGAGGTTTTACTCTCTAGACACTGGCTACTGCAGATTTCTAACACAATCTCTAGTCTGCAATATATAGGCACAAGTTACAGAAAAATTAAACCCACTGCCATTAGCAAGTCCTTAATTTTCACAAAACCTGAATATACCAGCAGAAAATCTTCATTAAGGCAATTGGCAAAGCAAGTATGATAACACATTGTAGAAAAATTCATTGCCTGATAACATAATATGATTTCTGAATCTTAAGTTCAGCAAACTTTCTGGAGTTAAGACGAGCTTGAGAACAGTTACATTCTACTCTGTTAGAAGAGACTAATCTGCTGCTGATTGAGACAGAGACACTATTTAAGCAATCACTTGGTTCTGCATCATATCAAATCAAACTCTAAAGAGCTTAAAGTTTGGGTTCCCTCTCAGTGCTACAAACATTAACATCAGGAAGAAGAGGAAACCATGTGTTGTGTCCTACATGTAAAGCTCTGGGAGTTATTTATCCACAAATATTAATGAACAGCTCTTCTGTAAAGAAGTTTCAAATCTCAGCTGAGATTTAAATGGCACTTATCCTTGACAGTCAAAATGAGTATTTGAAATTCTTATTAGGTAGTGTTTGTATCTCATGAGATGAGACCGTGTAAGATCATCAAAGCCTCAGATTACAAATGTGACCACGTTTGTAAATGTAAAACAATGTAAAACATCCCTTTCTTTATACACACTTTAAATCTTACTTTCCCTCCGTAAGGCTCATCAGCATGTGCTGCTTGCTTTCAGAACACTATTTGGTACTGGCTGCCACTTGTCTATCAGATACTAGCAGCTTCTCTCTTGGATCCATGAAGTGTTGCCCAAAAGGAAGGCTCCTAGCATGAATTTACCTCAGGCATGGCCTCTTTGTCTCTAAATCAGTACCAAAATTCCCAGAACAGAGGAATAAGCAAGCTAGCCACAGAGTGTGGTACAGCACGATCTTGTGTCTTGCAGAATAACCTCTCATATTGCTCATATTCCTTGTGATTACTCACTTGTTCTCTGTCCAAAAACCAGTCAGCTACTGAAAGTTTTTACAGTTCTAGTTTCTTCTAGTTTGCAAACATCTCCTTACTTGCATAGGATGTGTCATCACTCCAGAGTGGTGAGACTTTCACCAGTGCTTTCAGATTTTGGTACCCAAGGCCCAAAGCCAGCTTCTGTGCAGTTCTGAAAATCCTCGCTATGATGTGTGATGGGTTAAAGCAGGGTACACTGCAGAGAGGTTCATTACGACAGGATCCTGAAAGCATTATGCTTTCCTTCTTCCTTTACACCAAGTAAAGATGTGAAACACTGGAGGAATGCAAACTGATTCTTAGTTGAGCTGATTGCAAACCAAGTACTTAGCTTGGCCACAAGTGTGCCATATACCCCTTGATGCTGCTTACACACTTCCACTCTACTTTCACTTGCTTCTGACCCATACTGGCCAACTGAAGGATTGCAGATATGCGATTTTGATCATTTATGCCCCAAACGTCTTGCCATTTGCTAGGAGAACTTCTAGAACAGTCTTTCAGGCAGAAATGCCTAATAAGTATCATTAACACTATAGCAACCTTGGCTGGATTTCTTTTCAAAGTGATTTCTATCAGCAATGGCTAGGGACTGCTAATTAAGAAATATTAATTCAGGTTTATCATTTTTTCACAAAAAAAAGGGCTAAGCAAATTCAACAATATTCAGCTAAGCTATAAATCATGTTTGAAATCTATACAGAGGACAAAACCAAAATAATAATTTCACAGCAAATAAAGCAAGGTGATACTTGCTCCTCCTGGAATATGAACTAGCAAAGCATCATTATTATTTTGAAAAAAAAATGCTCAGATGAAACACTGGTACCTGATCAAGACTGTATCTGCTGAGGGGCACAGAAATATTCTTTAAGAGATCAAAAGAAGGCTCATGAAAATCCTGCAAACAGCTATTAATGCAGAGTCCCAAATCAGAGGGGATCCCACACCAATTTCCAGTCAAATACACCAGAGGAGGAGTAGGAATGAGAATATCAAAATTGCCAAAGCAGTGTTTCTCTTTTTTCTGTCAACCTATACATTAAAATAGCACTCTAGCAAACCATGCATCAATCTTGATTCACTAGCACTAATACCCTCCCCTAAACATCCTGGGTTATCCATCCTTTCAGCTGCCTTTGATAAACTGCAATGCTATCCCACTTTGCTAGATAAAGTACTACTTGATGATGCTTTCATAAGTAGATCTGCAGACTGACTATATACCTGGGTTCCCTGCCACAGGCCACTGATCCCACCTTTCTTTCAAAATCCTCAGAGAGAAAAGTGAGCTAGAGCAAGAAACTGCAGCAAAAATCCCTGGCTGCAAACTGCTTCGCTTCCCAAAGCAGTCAGTCAGCACTGTACCCTGCCCTGCTCACCCTGCAGCTGCATGAGCATGAGCCAGGGCACAGGGTATGATCCAAGTAAAAGTACAGTAGCTGGGAAAGAGAGGGAAATAAGATGCTCCATTCTATGCAAACGGTATTTCTGGTCATTAAAATGCCAGTGCAACCCCAAATTATAATACAAGCAGCAAGCACATGGGACATAATGAGGACTAAACCCAAACAGAGCAGCTAAAGCATACCCCAGCTTTGCACTTGCTGCCCACTTACAAATAATTTGAAGTAATTTATAGTAGAGTTTATCTTCTTCAAAACATGTACAGCAATAGGAAGGTAGTGCTGTTGTGTGGAACACATCTAGTCAGCTGCACCCTGCACGCTCTTTTAAAAGAGAAGCTATTGCATACTGATCTAGTCCACGTGACTATCTTTTCATCACAGCTCCCCCAAATATATATGCAAACAACAAAATGTCCACATTCATTGCACAATAAAGATTATATTTGAAGTCAGACTTCTTTTTCAGAAAGATTCATTTTAATGAGCTCATAAATAAAACCAAGGAAGGCCAGACAAACCGAAGAGATTAAAGTGTAAGACCACAATGGAATAGAGAAATTGTGCTGTGAATAATTAATCACAAATCAAAAGTCTTTTGGAGCCAAGTATTTTCTTAGTTTTTTTTCAAATGTGAATACCCACTACTGAATGAGCTATGTCTTTGCCATTTATGCTTCTCTGAAGCACATTACAGGCACCACCAGCTAAATCAAAGATACACTAATTCAGGACAAAAGTCATTAGGGTAGCAGGGATGGTGGGTTGCTGATTAATAAATCCCACAATTAATTCCTTTGGATTGATTTTCAGCCATAAAAAAAAAAATCTGTGTTTTCAAAAACCTACAGAGCAAAATAAAACTCAGCTTATTCCCTCAGTATTCAAGGGCAGGATGGACACAGGCATAATGAAATAATTTTATCCAAGTAAAACAATGCTGGAAGGCCCTAACTTCAGCAGTACAGAGGGGTATTACACACTGCCAGTGCAGTACAAATGCACGGATTTCGAATGCAAACATGTGCAACTTTACTCAGATACTCAATGGCAGATTTGGAACACAGACCTTTTCTGCATTGCTGACTTATTTTTTACAACACATATTTGCTTAAGCAATTACTGTCTGCTGTCTTCTGTGTACTAAGCATTTGACTATCCTTTTTATACCTCTCCAGTACATCTTCAAAAACAAGCTCTCAGCAGAATTTTCTCTCTTTTAATTGCTTAGTTCAATGCTTTAGTCTTTTCAAAGAGCTTCCTGTGTTCTTTAAATATTTAAGGAGGATACAAACCCCCTTCATCTTTTGAAAAGGCCAGACTGTCATCTGAAATTCCTCATTGCAGTTTGAAGTTCTATTGAACTTGGAGCACCAAGTACATAAAACTGTCCTGATCTCTCATGAAGTCTCTCCCTAACTCTGCCCTCCACTGAAAATGAAATTGTCCTTACCCTTACAAGGAAGATGCCTTAAACAAAAGCTTCCTCTACACAGTGCTTATCCCCCTCCTGAATACTCACTACTACCATTCACACTATTAAAAAAAATCTTTTCTAATAGAGTCTTTTTTTGGCTAAGATGCTGTGTTTGTACACTACAACTTCTTCAACTGATCGCTTCCTCCAGTGCTGCCTTTCAGCCTCTAAGTTCTCTGAAGGAGTATCTCTACCATATGAATAAAACACACAGCCCCAAGGAAACAATGCAGGCTAAATACTGGAAGTCAGAAAGATGCATTTATCATTAAGTGGGGCCCTTTCCTCTGCTGTTTTGTTTCATTTCTGACATTAGGGGGACTGGGGAGAATTGCTCATGAAAGACTTCAAGTTAAGGATGCAGGTGAGGCTTTTTGATGGTGAAAGAGAATAAAGACATTCAAACTAGAAAGGACAGGGGAAAATGTCAGAGAAGATGACACAAAGACATACAGAATAGATGTACCTGAGAAGGAAAGACAAAGGCTGAAGAGGCAGGGAGACAAGACAAGGAAATGCAAATAGTCATCTTAGCAAACCACTGAACATTAGAAGAAAACGTTCATAATGTAAGAGCCTGCCCAAACACTTTGAAAGGTCAGTACAAATTGGCTCATCATATTTTAGCTACAGGAAAAAGCTCATATCCTACCAGTACAGGTTATCTGACCACTTTTTCCTGAGTTGGAAACATGCAAGCGCAATCAAATGTTGCATAGCGTGAACAAACCCCACTCATTGTCACTATACCTGCATCGAAAATATCTACTGCTGTACACATGATTAGGAAAGGATGTTTATGAAGTACATCTGCTTAATGTTTAAAATATTGATACAGGATCAACACCACTATTTTCTGTTATGCCACTGTTTTCTGTTATTAAAGCACCTCACTTTGGAGTGACCAGTAACTCAATTCCACTCACAGTTTGTCAAGAGGCTTATTACAGCAGTAGCAGCGTAGTATGTTTTAGATAAATACATACAGTGGAGTTGGCTTTGCCTCACAGATATAGGGTAAACATGGGGGAAGCTGATGATTGCACAGTGTGGCAGCACTTCTCTCAGCAATTCACAAAGCTACTGCTATAGAATCAAAAAACTGCAGACTTCATGGGTTTCTTTGTTCTCTTTCCTGTAATTAAAGTACATACTGTGCCTGATGTTCTCCACACTGTGGAACTGGTTGGGGTTTTTACCTCTAGTATCACTTCCAAAGGTTTATTTCATTGTCAATGTTGGGGTTTTTTTAAGTGTTTACTGAGAAAAAAGAAAACAATTCTCACCTTTCAGCCTCCTACAAGGTTCCTCTGTGAAAACCTTTCACAGCTGGAAAGTCGAGCCTGAACCCAACCCCGTTACAGCAGCTCTTGGGAGGCCAGTTGGGAAAGAAGGCAGGCAGAGGGCAGATGCAGGCTATGAGGTAGAAAGAAAAAGGAAAACCAAGAAGAAAGGAGCAGGCTCAGAAAACTGAAGATGTGGTGCTATGCACAGCTAGTTGAGCCTGTCAACCCAGTGGGAAGCAAGTTCAAGAGGGCACGGCAGCAATTCTGGGAGCGCTCCTGGGTAATGGCTGAGTGAGGAAAGGCCAGAAGCAAAAAGTGTCCCCTATTGCCCTCCATCCCGCACTATCACCTCCCCAGCTGATGGTAGCTTTGACAAGCAGTAAGAAGAGCTGGAATAAAGTAGAGGTGCAAAATAAACGGTAAAGAGGGAATAAAGAACAAAAAGGAAACATGCTGGATGGTTATTTTTATAAAGAATGTATTATGCATACACCCTGTCAGCCAAAGGAATTACAGACACACAAAACCACCCCCTCACCCCCAAACATGAGAGAGACTAGACAGTGAGAGAGCATTTATAAAGAGCTGTACAAGCCTACACAGGTGCTGGAAAGTGTTTCTTTTGTGATGACCAGATTTACTTCTTTCTCATTCATAACACTTAGCACTTCTTGTGAAACGTTTAATTCTGCTTAGTGTTGCTCATCCCTGTGCACTGAGTGACATATTTCATCCAGGAACTGAGGCACTCTGTATATCTTATAGTTCACTGCTGCCCATAAACAAAGAAGAGAAGCTGTTACCACTTCCAGAAGGTTTCAGACCCTATTCCCAAGCCTCAAAGTGACTGGACAGAGGTTGTCCACTAACAACTGACTGCTACACACTCGTTTTCAAGCACCCACCTCCTCTGGACATGTTCAAAACACAAAACAATTAGAATTAGTAACAAACAGGTAAAGAAATCTTGAGGGGAAAAAACTCAGAGTGAAGGTAAACCCAGTAACTATAAGTAAGAGAGGAATATGTTTGTAGTCAGTCATTATTTTGTTTAATATTGAAGTATGATACCATGTTGTCTTTTGCCTCCTTTTGTTCAGAAATCATAAACTGAAATAGAATCACATACATTATTGTGCCCGTTTCAGTTGCACAAAAGTTTAAAATACTTGACTATGTGATGTAGCATTTTTATGGTGTACTGGCAGAAAGAATGAGATATATACATAGAAATCCCCTTTAATTACAAGTTTTGATTAAAACAGACTTCATCTCATGGGACAGAAGTTGCCAAGACATAAAGCCATTTTTAAAACATGGATTAAATTGAGAAATGTGAAAAAACCATCAGACATAATCAGGGAATCCATTAATCCAATCTTGGAGCTCCCATCCTCCAGAGGCATTGCCAAACCAGAAGTACCCTACCCAAGGATGCACAAAAAGCCAGAAGTGCAGAGTAGTGACTCAGAAGCTGACCAAGCCCTGCAAGGGGTCTTGGCAACACCATTGTGAAGTTTGCCAATGCATTTGTCAGCCTTACTCTTTTTGTCACTTGTTAATTGTGTCTCAGCTGGAGAAAAAAAAATAGACGAGTACAGATGGGCAATGCTCAGTATTTGAATAATGGATCATTTCCATTATGTTGTAAAAAGAACATAAAATCGTATGGTGATCTATTAATCTAATTTAATGGTGGATAACAAAAATGATGAATATGGATTATATATTTTTAATGAGTGTTAAATGTAACAGGCATGAGCATTCGTAGGTGTGAACATTGGTGAAAGAATAGCAAGGCTGATGAAGTTTTGGATCTTCTTAGCATGTGTATTATTAGTGTCTTGCAACTAGATACCACCTATTGGAGCACGCAATTGCTGACAGATAGATTTTAAGTCATGTAAGTAGTATATTTCCTTGCATTTGGTGAATATATTTTAGTGCCCATGTTGTGCTGTACAGAAGTTTTCCCCTCAGCTAAACCATACTGATATCTTTTCTGTCATTTACTAAGCTGGCAATGAAAAGAAAAATGAAAAATAGGGAGCTAGCTGAAACAGTACAAGCCAATTAACAGGTATGAAAGTAAAGCTCAGAGATGCAATGAAGCTGAGATTCTCTGTTTCATTAGAAAACAACCAGATGTCAGGCTGTCCATGCTCCAAGTAAATAACTCCTAGAACACAGATACCCCTCTTCCTGCTGCAGAGCTCACCTACATATGTCGATTATCACATCTTGCCTCCTCCAGTCTCCCAAGCTGCCCATATGCAGAGTCAGCATGTTGTATTTCATCTATTTATGCACAGAACAATAAAGATCCTTCCTTACAGAGCTCCATAGTTCTATACCTACTTTTGTAGCGAATAAGAGGTTCATCATTTTATCACCTATTAACTGCTTCACTTTGTGGAGTCACTCTTTCTAGAAGATCCTATACTTGATCCTGTTTGCTGTCCTCTTCTCTTTTTTCTTCTTTTTGCAGTCTCACATAGCTGTTGCAGTAGTGTCAGCAGGTGAAACACACCATTCTTCTCCTCAAAGCACCAGTGTTCCCATTTGAAGTTGCATCAAATAAATAATATGTTTTCTATACAGCTTGATGGTAATAAATTAGTAGGAATACAAGGCATAGCCCCATACTAGCTACTATGAATAAAATTAACTTCATCCCTGCCAACACCAGAACAACTTCCTACACTTACACTTTCACTGCAGATATTTAGCCCTCACTAGCCCTTTATTTCTGTATTCTCACTACCTCTTTGGTTTCACACTACAAGATGGAGACATGAAAGGAACAGTACAAAGTCATACAATGGAAAGTATTTCTTTCAAAGAAAGAGATCTTTAGGCAAAGGATGGAAAAATATCCCTCTCTGCAGACAGAACACACCAGAAACAAGACGAGACATTTCCTGAGCCTGCTGTGGAGCTGGATATTAAAACCCACGTTTCTTGGATTTCAGTATCTTGATATTAAGTCTTTCCCCTCAGCTACCTCAGTCTGCCTGAAAGAAGTTAGTGATAAAAATCTATGAGACTTGGCTAAATACCAGGACAGTTCCAACTTTTCTGAGTTCCACCAATTTTAACAACTCAGCCACAGAGCAAACTATGCAATGACAATGATATTCTTTATTTAGCGTATCACAAGCTACTCTTCAAGAAGGTGATTTTAATTTTCTGTAGCACAACTGACGTTTGTTTCTTTTTCAATCTCCCACCCTAGGAAGAACAGCCTGCCCCAAACCTCACTAGTAAGCAATTAAAGTCTGGACACTTGCCAGTCTCTGTGGTACCATGAATTCATTTCCCAAGTAGACATGTAATTCTTGGAGCTGAAGAAGTTGAGACAATAAAATGTGTAAAACTTTAATATGACTCCTCACTAAATGACAAAGCCCCTTTCATAGAAAGAAACTGGAGCAAACCAGTCGATAACAAGAAAGTGCAGGCATTAATTATTTTATTATAAAACTGGAAATTATGCCTAATTTAATTTTCAGAAATTAAATGTTCTACTGATAATAATTTTTCCAGGCCTGACGTCATTAGGCCTTCAGTTGTCTTTGATATCTCTCAATAACACACTTATTCTCACCATTAAAGCCAAGCAATATTCCAAATGTCTTGACTTCAAAAGCTCATACTCAGTTCACAACTGTCAGTTTGACACTCGCCAGATACCGCAGAAATGGGGGGAAAAAAACATGGAAAAGAGGAAGGGACACGGTAAAAGCAATGTTTTCAAGGTAGCGTAGACCAGCAAATGCAATTAGTGAATCTTTGCCCTGTATATTGAAAGAAATGCAGAGAACAAGCAATAGACTTGTTAGAGGGTTCACAGGAAGGTCACGATCACATATGCTGGTGCCCCAGACCAGCCATGTTTCACTGGAAGGCTAACTGACTTCCAGCAATGCATCCCAGTGGACTGCATGCAGATTTGGGAAAGCTTCAGGTTTCATGCTGGGAACCAAAGAAAAAAGGGGAGGGAGTGGGGGAAAAGAACCATACTCATCGGCCAAACCGTATTACGTTTCCCACTGCACTCCTGCCGCACAGGCAGCTCAGGCCTTGCAAGAAGGTAATCCTAACAAATCCACATTATAAAACCTTCTTCACCTAATTCATACAGCCATTTTATTGTTTGTGTATGTGTATCTATCCCTCTCAAAGATTTAAATGATGGTGTGCCTTACATATATCAGAAGACTAACAAAGCTTTTACAGCAGGAGGCTTGTTGGAACCAAAGGGAACAGATTTGTTCCAATGTTCTGAACTGTTTTAACATCAGTTATTTCACATGAAATCCTATATGGTGCTTTGTGCTATATAATCATGAGTACGACATTCTAGTTACAGGTCAGTCAAGGTTTCTTTTACAGCCTTTGATAAGAAGAGGATTTATTTTCTTGAATACTTTATAGTACTAAGATTCAGCACTGTAGGATTTGGGTCCTACACTAAATGCAAGTTTGTTTTTGAAATACAGTGTTGATCTATTAAGGAGCAAAAGCAATTCAAGTATCTGAATAAACTGTCACATACTTAGATGGCAGTGCACAAGACTACAAATATTTAAAAGAGTCTTTTATTAAATGCTCTTCATACTGTCAACCTCATTCAAATACTGCTAGCAAGAAATTAATATTCATTCACCAGTGTCAATTTATTCACCAATTTATTCATTTAGGCTAAGGCTCAACAAAATATTAAAGTACAAGTTTAAATCTGTACCTATCTGAAGAATTAGTCTGCATTATGCTTAATCCAAATGCCTAAATCCATTAATTACAGAGATGAATGGGGTTCAGGGAGGGGGGGTTGTAACATTAATTATAGAGTGATAGCAGTATTTCCTCCAAAAGAGTGGTATAAAAGACTGAAAGATTATTTTTAAAAGATAAAACCAGAGGCAACATGATAGGCATTATGTGTATGAAAAGCATTGGCTATGGAAGGACATGGTGCTTCTAAATACTTGGCTTTTTTTCCATGGCGTATGTCTAAAAGGGAAACATTTTGTTTTTCATGTTTTCTTCTTTTGATTATGGAAGAGTAGCTGCTATTCAGACACAGGGCACTAATACACATCAACACATCTCCAAATGAGATGCTTACAACCATCAAGGGTTACTACATCAGGTATACTGCACCTCCCCTTTGGATTTTGTCATGACAACAGCATGCCTTGCAACTAACACTAATTATTTCTCCTGAAGTAGATCTGACAGCTTTAATCATAATATATTCAATCTATAACATTTCATGCAGCACTGCTGACTGAATACCAGTCTTGAAAATATGCATATCAACAACTCATTTCTCATAAGACAAAGTCAATGCAGAACCAGTTGAAATGTGTTTCACCAAGAGTGTCTTTTCAGTAAGGTGTCCAACCCCCCTGAAAGAGACCAAAGCCACCATTGAGTATATTTTTATATTTATTTTTTAAGTGCAGTTATTTTCCTTTAATAAAACATCACAGTAGTGTGAAGCAACATTTTTCAAAAATAACTAACAGAAGGAAAAAAATTAGTGTTAGCACAGGTGTGAGGACCTGAGGGGCTGATCCCCCTCCTAGGCTATTTTCTCCAAGGGGGCTGTAAAATACAATAAAAAAATTTTGTTTCCTGCTGTATCACCACAGCAATGAACCTGTACAAAGTTCTCACTGGAAACCAATACTGTACCAGATCCCTTTCCTCCAACAGTAAGAGCAGAAGATTCTAGGTGCAGTTGGGTTGCACTCATCCTCTCTCTTTGCTGAGTAGAAATTGAAGCTAAAAAGTCCTGTGTGAAATGAACAAAGAAAACTTCAAAAACAACTTCTTTATGATACTTAAATAGTTTTTAATATTGAATTGGTTTTTTGTTACGTGTAGCTTAGGTTTTAACTTGGTATACCTAAGAAACTGATACACAACCAAACAAAGCTATATACTAGATTTATATCTATACTAGATTTAGCGCAGAAGTTAGTTATTAAAGCCATAATGCTAATTTGAAATTCACATTTTGATAGCTCTAAATACAGAAGACATCTCAGATACAGGAAAAAAAAACCCAGACACAGTAGCAAAGTTGTGGTTATGTAAATAAAGTATTTTTACATTCAAGGACAAAATTTGACTCAAAAGCATCTATCCTCATATGGCTGCAAATATACTTTATTCCGCACAGGTTAATAATTTGAATCTCCTCAGAGATGCAAAAATGGCATTGTTCTATATTTTCATATTACTTGTGTCAGCCCTGGTTGGTAGCACTTGATATCATTGCAGCTGAACAGCTAAATAATAATCTACAACTCAAATGCTCACTAGAGTATTTTTGAAATACTGTAGTGAAAAGCCAATAGAATATAACAACTTCTATAAGCACTACCAGCAAAATTTACTTATCTTAAAAAAAAAAACCAACAAAGTTTTGAGAGCAATTTTGAGAATAGTAGTACCTAATTCCATAAACACTTTCTTATAAAACCTACGCTTATAAATTATTCCTCGTGTTAATTTAAGGAATTACCATGCAGTGAAAAACAATTGCTTTCATTTGATTCATCTCCCTTGTCAGAGATCAGGACCCATAGGGTATGTTTTTACTCTAACACTGGATTGATGTGTAGCACAGAGAAGGTGCCTCATCTGTCTGTTTTTATATAGAAACTGGGGCTCTGAATACTTCTTTTAAAAGAGCAATTGTAAGGATTATTAATATTTTCTGAAATGCTTTAAGCTCTTCCAATTAAAAACCCTGAATAAACACTATCCAGAGGATACTATTATAGAGTAACAATTGCACAGTATTATCATAAATGGAAATTACTATTTTGAAAACTAAAAAGCATTGTATTATGAAGATTTAAATTACATATGTAGAAAAGCTTTGTGAATAGCTCTACTTAAGAAACCAGGCAACTATAGGTTGTGATTGCTTGGCTCCATAGGTCATGTTAAGACTAAACTGTCTCAAACGAATATCAAATCACAGAATCATAGCAAACAACATCCTAGACCTGTGCTAGTGCCATCTGAAATCAAAGCTCTGTATTAGGAAAACACATACTGGGCCAGTGCAAAGTAAGTTTTTATTTTTGTCTTAATGGGGGCATTTTTTCGTACTGATTTTGTACTTTAGGCATATTACTAAGAAAATCAGAAGGAGGTTGCCCTCAGTGACTTGTAAAACACCTACTACAGTTTAGAAGTTTTCTAAAATTAAAAAAAAATTCAAGGAAATGTATTATCCTAGAATTACAGTTTTCAAATCTAACATCCTACTGTACTACAGATGCTATTAGAACCTCCCTGGCCAGTCTCTACTTTAGTGACCACAAGAACAGAAATGTATCACAGCCCACATTCCTCACTTTTCTTCAAGCACCATGCTTACATTGATGGGGTCCTGCTTTTGCAGGACCACCCAGGTGAACACTACTAAGGAGGAATGCACATTCAGAGAACTGGATGGACAAGCAGTGGGTAGTATGCTCTGTACTGAGGCAAACAGACAAGCAAAGATCTTTTTTTTTTTTTACATGACCGGAGGAAAATACGCCCTCCATGCATAACTTGACTACGAGGTAAGTAGGTCACAAAACAGGCAGGCTTCAACACTCACAATGATACTCAAGCATGTGCACCTAGGTCAGATTTAACAGATTTAACATACATTGATCTATGAGAGTAAAAGAGCTGTATTACTCAATGTAAAAATGACCACCTCACTGCTCACTCCACTATCCTTCCACAGGATCTTTCAACCCCAAATTTTAGCTTTTACTCATTTTCTAATTTTTATAAAACTCTATACCAACAGCTGGGACAATCATTTTATCTAGTTTTCATATGCCTCTCTACAGTGACTAAACCATTGTGGTTTGAGTTTAAAAACAAAAGCAGAGAGATTCCCCCCCCCTCCCCACATCACCATATCCCTTGCCCCTGAGCAGAGACCAAGCACAGTGAATTACAGCATCTGTAGAGTATGCCTTGTAAAGGAGAAATATGAAAATAAATACTTTGTAAGCATTACAAATTTCTTCTTTGCTTTCCATAACAACTTTACATTTAGCTGGTAGTGCAGTTGCACTGAAATATTACCTCCTCTTGTACTGTATGGCAAATGAAGATCATCTGACACTTTAGCCAATATGTTGCACAACGCAAAAAACCCCAACAAAATACCTGCAAACAAGATATATCGGACTATCTCTGTATCTGGAGTGATATAAGGAAACCAAACAAATGATAAAGGTCCACGATACATCTTAATCATGCTATACACACAGCACTAGAAACAAGCATTGGTGAGATTTCACATATTTCAACTCTGGAGACCTTTATTACTTACCTCCACTGACAAACAATAGTCATTTACAGATTCCACACTGACTTCAAAGGCTTGCAGAAGTAGTAATGGGAAGTCATACCTAAACAAGACACTGCAGAGCCTCAGAAAAGCCTAGGTTTGACCTATTACTACAGTCTGGTGTTCAGTTACCAGAACCATAGACCAGATGTTGCCTAGAAGCCACAGATATAGAAATACATGTTTTATAGGAAGCAACATACAATCCATTACCTTTTAAATCATAAGTCTGCTGTGATCTCTCTATCAAGAAGCTTTTTGCCTCATATTTCCTCATAGCAGGCAAGGAATGAAGAAAATACTTCATGTTTTTTCATATTATTGATGTGAACACTCCTGCTTTAACTTCAAATCCAAACAAGGAAGCATTTGTCCACATTGGAAGAATAAGATTCCTTAAAACTTAGTTTGATCAGCAGTTGCAAAGACTCAAGAACTAAACTAATAGAAATTATGAAAACTATTATAGCAGCTCTCTGCTGTGGCTTAAACACCTACAGTAGCTGCAGTCATTCCCTGTCACGTGTATTTTTTCAGAGGTTCAGAGCTCAGCAAACATGAGCATCCATATGTCCTGTTGGTGGGAGTTCAGGCCATTGACAAAGCAGTTAAGCATCCTTCTCTTTAAACATTGTACCTCAACAGAAAACATGACAGATCTATTTAATGCCATGTGCATTATGATAATTATTAAACACATCAAGTATTCAACAATCAATACCTTCTCTGTCCCATCTCCCCCCACACACACACACTTTCCTATCCAAGTTTGAATCTCCATGTTAGCTAATGGCTTATCCATCTACAACACCAGACATTACAGTAGCTAGCACAGAACTCATCATCTAATTCAACAATCAGCATTAAATTTCACAACATTATCTTATTCTAGATAATGAGACAAAATGTTACTTTGATGCAACTACAGTCTAATTTCCTCAGGATTCCTCAGGACTTGTAACACATTTATAACATTTTCCCTGCAGGGCCCGGAGCCTGAGAAAATCAGGAGGAGCAAGGATGCAAAAACATATGTGGCTTAGTACACATACAAGTCAGTCTGCATCAACTCTTCACGTCTTAACTAAATAGTATTTGAACTATTTTTAAGATACAAAGAAGGGCAAGGATCTACAAAAAGGTCAAAAGGAAGAATCTGGGAAACTACAGGCCTGGCAGCTTGACCTTGGTACCAGGGAAGATTAGGGAACAGTTCATCTTGGGGGTGATCACACAGCAAGTGCAGGATGACAGGGTGATCAGGCCTAGCCAACATGGGTTCATGAAAGGCAAGTTCTGTTTAACCAACCTGATCTCCTTCTACAATTAGGTGACCCACTAGTGGACAAAGGAAAAGTGATGGATGTTTTCTACCTGGACTTTAGGAAGGCATTTGACACTGTTACCCACAGCATTCTGCTGGAGAAGCTGGTGACTCACAGGTTAGACAGGTGGACTCAGCTGAGTTAAAATGTGGCTGGATGGTTGAGCCCACAGAGATGAGGTGAATGGGGTTAAATCCAGTTGGCAACCAGTTACAAGCTGTGTCCCTCAGGGCTCAGTGTTGGGACCAGTCTTGTTTAACAGTCTTGTTTAACATCTTTATCAACGACCTGGATGAGGCGATCAAATGCACCCTCAGTAAATTTGAAATGACACAAAATTAAGCAAGAGTGTCGATATCCTTCAGGATAAGGAGGCACTGCAGGATAAGGACAGGCTGGAGTAATGGTCTCAGGCCATTGGGATGAGGTTTAACAAGGACAAGTGTCAGGTCATGCACTTCAGTCACAACAACCCTCAGCTGCAGTATCAGGCTTGGAGAAGAGTGGCTGGAGA
>VZRI01010051.1:55259-123332 GCA_013397515.1 Upupa epops
GTCATTAATGAATAGATAGAAGAGGACTGATCCCAGTACTGATCCTTGGGGGACTTCACTAAATACAGGCCTCCAATTACACTCTGCCCCATTAACCACCACTCTCTGGCTTCTATCCTGCAGCCAGTTCACAGTCCACCTCACTACCCAATCATCCAGCCCACACTGCCTCAGTTTGGCTGTGAGGATGCTATGTGAGACTGTGTCAAATGCCTTACTGAAGTCAAGATAGACCATATCCACTGCTCTGCCATCATCTATCCACCCATCTATCCATGCCCTCATAAAAGGCTACCAGGTTGGTCAAGCATGCCTTCTCCTTGGTGAAGCCATACTGACTGTCCCTAATAACCCTCTTGTCCCTGATGTGCCTAGAGACAACGTCCTAGACAAATTGTGCCATCACCTTTCCTGGGATGGAGGTGAGGCTGACCAGTCTATAGTTACCTGGGTCCTCCTTCTTACCCTTCTTGAAGATTGGAGTGACATTTGCTAACCTCCAGTTTCTAAGCACCTCTCCTGTGACTTAGAAAAGATGATGGAGAGTGGCTTAGCAATGACTTCTGCCGTCTCCCTTAGCATGCATGTGTGCATCCCATCAGGGCCCATGGATTTATGTATATCCAGTTTGCTCAACACATCCATAACCCAGTCCTTGGCAACCAAGGCAGGCTTCTCTTTTGCCTCAACTTCCTCTGGAGCCTCAGCAGTCTGGGCTTTGATATCAGGACAGCTCCCAGAAGTACAGACAGAGGTAAAGAAAGCGTTCACCTTGTGCGTAGAAGTGCCACATAATGTGGGCAAAATGCCCCATTTCAAAATCTAGCCTGTACGGCAATGTAGAGAAAAATCTTGTAGCACTCTGACAAATAAAATATTAAAATATTAAACCTGAACTAAATATTAAATTTTCAGGTCTGCATTTACTCCATATTTAATTTTATACTACATTTGATTATTATCTTGCATGGCTTTCAAAATTGAAATGGCAACATGAAGGCAGTTTTGCACTGAAATGCAGAAAAATATTATAAAACCTGTCATGAAAAGCTATAGGGAAAGCAGAAAATTTGACAAATAGAGATGAAATACTAGAATATTTAGATACCTGAGGAAGCCATCTGAGTTTGGAAATAAAGCATAATATTTAGTTGGTTAATTATTCTACTGCTTCAGTAGACTTCAAAGAGTTGCTATTCACAATGGTATCGTTTGATTTTCTTCTAATTTTGGCATCTCAGTGAAATGCATGTTCACACACTTTTATGACAATTGTTACAATCAGGCTTTAAAACTAAACAAGCAAAGAGTTGCTGGTTTACACTTCTAACAACAAAAAAAAATTGAGGAAAGACAAGCTTCACAGGCTTGGGGTTGGGTGGTGTTGGTTGTTGTTCACTGATGGTGTGTTGTTTTTCTTTAAGTAAACACCTAGCTTCATGACCAGATTTAACACTAGGAATCAATTGAAGCGTATTATGTATTGCACGAAGAGATGTAAAAAAATGATTGAACTATCCATAGAAGAACACATCCCCTGGCTCCAAAGCACTTACAGGTCAAAACAACCTTTTTGTCACTCCTGAGGAAGAAGCAAGAGGCAAGGGCAAAAGCTTCTCCTGGAGTCCAATGTACAAAGGAAGAGATAAAAATATATTTAGAACCACGTGGCTGATGTTTTGCAGTTCTTTTCCATTTCACTCCCATGTCTCAGACACTGCATTTTACCACTGACTTGGACTCTCAGACTTCCTTCGAACACTTGCACTGAGGCAAGAAATTAAATGGCACAAGAGATTTTCTGAGCTTGGGGCTGCAAGAAACACAAAGACCATGGTGAGTACACTTTACATTCAAGCTGCCAGGATTCCACTTCTAATCTTTTCTGTTACCATACTTGTACAGCAACTATGCTGCAAAGTTAGCCCCTCTGGCAAATCAGAAATTTCCTCTAAATAAAATGAAAACAATATATAAGCCTATTTTGACTGTGGCAGGTATTGCTTCCTGATTTTTTTTAACTCTTTTTCCTCACCAATTTGATGCCCACAAGCACTTCAGTGACTCTTTTGCTGGATTTTATCAATTAGTAGATCAATCAATTTTCTATTAGACCCACAAGCATTGAAGATGTGATTGAAGTACAAGGTTAGGCTGGCACATTCAGTTTCAGCTAGAAAACAAAGTCCGTCTGTCAGCAGCCAGATGGCTGTCAGGGAAGAGATTAAAGTGATTAAAAAGGGTCAAAACATAAAGAACATTTGCATTGTATTTTTATCAGAGCAGTAAGAGCATTAGAGGGTGCACCACTATTTGCAGTGGTACTAATAAGAGAGTGACTCAGAGCCAACATCTGAAGTGGTGGATGAGTTGTATCAAAAATATTGTGTTAAATGTTAGATCTTGAAATAGGTGATTGCCCTGGGACAACAACTCTGAAGTGCCTTATTTCTTTACATTTCAAATCCTAGGTTTTATCTACAACTGTTCTCTTGGGACTAAGCAACATACAGCTATGTGAACCACTTCTACATGAAATCAGCATTAAAAGACATGTAACCATAACAAAAATATTTGAACAGTCAGTTGAAGTTACAGGAAGACTTGTGATACCAAGTTGCTGTGGTACATGAGAGCTTCACTGGTTCAGATATGCCGTCTGCTCTATTCTTCTGTTTCTCTCAGCTTCTTAAAAAAACCCCACAGATACCCTTTTGAAGAGCAGAATTTTCCAGTCAGCCCCAGCAAACCTGATAGCATTCTTAGCCTAACAGGGCTCTCTGAACAACAGAGGAGACAGAGTGATCAGAGGTGCATCACTCTCAGTTGTGCCACTTGTCTCAAGTTCACACTGGGCATCAACTGCTGCAAGGTATTTGCTTTCCCTCTATAGCATTTCCTATATGCAAATCTAAACCTTTGGTGTTAACAGAGGTTTTTGCTGTCAAATAAGTCTAAATGCTGCTGAGAGCAGGAGTGGGTGCCAAAGCACCACATGAAAGATGCCAGAGGAGCCTCCTTAATAAAGCCCCAAAGCACACCTCTGCAAACACCAGAAGACTAGGAAACAATACCATTACAGTTGTAAAGTAAAAGGACAGCAAGCAGGAGCTCTAGCATGTTCATTAACATCTCATGAGCAAGAAGGCCAGAATGTTTTTCACTGTAATAGTGTAAATACCACTGAGAATCATTAAAAGCATGTCATATTTGCAGATACCAGCTGCTGGAATTCACTGGAAGCAAAGAGGCTCCATGCTGGCATGGCAGCTCAGCTCTCTATAGGCTCTGCACTAGTTGATTGCTTGGCTCCCCTGAGAAAAATAAAGGAAATTCTAGTAAAGACAAATATTTGCCTTCATCAAAGTGTCAAAACCTCAAAAATGCCATATTCATCACACAAGATCAGTTTCAGATACCCAAGTGCAAAACACTTTACAAAAGATTTGCTTAACATTAGGCTGTGATTCTCACGATTGGGACTTCACTATCCTTACTCTGTGCAAAACACCTCCATACAGAAATACAAATTCTATCAAAAAACACAAGCATCAATTATTTATGGGAAATTTGAAAACTTGAGAATTGTTTTTTCAAATTTAGAGCAACAGTTTACATAAAATTGATTTTGTTGGTTTTCAGTTTTAAGTGGGTGTTTTGACAATTGTAATTGAGTAATACATGAATGTAATAGCAGCAATAAAAGGTATTGGAGATCTACAGGAGCTGAATGGTAAAATTACAGAGGGAGACATAAAATACAATGCTCAAATTATGTTATTTTTCCTGTTCTGTATTCAGAATGGAGCAGGAGGATGCATTCACTTCATGTGAAGTTGTGGATGAAACAGAAAGTTTGACATATGCGATGAAGAAGGACGTTAGGCAACATCTGCTGAAATTAATGTTAAAAGCAGTGACCTAGGTAGCATATACCCCTGAGTGCTGCTGAGGAGCTTGCCTAAATCAGCCAGATTTTGAAAACCAGAGAAATTCCAAAAGATCCTTATTAGACCGCCAAAAGGAGACACAACACTTAAATAAGAATAAAAGAGAAGACCTCTACAAGAGTTATTTAGCACTCAGTAAATGGGCTGATTAATTTGGAATTTCATCAACAAAGAATTAGAAACTAAAAATCTAATTAATTTGAGTCGGTTAGTTTAATGGAAGGTTGGTCTTGTAAAACAAACCTTTTGTCTTTTTGTGAAGAGATAACAGGTCTGGTTGACAAAAAGCAATTGTATGCTGTATTGCACTTGATTTCTCCATGGCATTTACCTTGGTGCAATGTGACATCTCAATTAAAAAAATGATGATGCAGAATTAACAGAGTGTACTGCAGCTCAACATAGTTATAATACACTCACAGGTCTCAAAATGTTCTTGATAGCAACATCTCGTTTAGCTGTAAGGCATTCTTTCTTCATATGAAAATATTTTTATCAAAAAGACAAGATTTTTCCATGGTAACAGCAGTAGGTGAGACAGGTTCTCAAAGGTTAGGGAAGAAAATACAGTATCTGAAAAGCAAAAGAATTGATGCCTACATGAATAATCTAGGAAAACTCATAAAACCAAATGCAAGGCAACACAAAGGGAATTAAGAATGGATGGTTTTGTGTTGCTAATGGGACTTATATAGTTAATGAATTAAATTTAGATGTTCAACAAAGTTTTTAAAATAAGAGCCTATGTTTCCTAGGAAACATTTTCTTTGCACATTCTATCTGTGGAAAAATGAATAGATACTTCCAGAGTTGGAGACTTGAAGGTTATCAGTTCATCACTGCCATGACAGCCACTCACTTTCAGAACTTAAAGAGTTTTGGTAGAAGTGAAATAAAAAAGAGGGAGCTGAAAGAAAGAAAAGGATGAGAACTTGGAAGACTTTCTTAGAGAAAAGCATCTACAGCATTCCTGAGGAGAAAAATTAATGAAAGAAAAGTTAGACACATAGAATGTGAGATGTTATATTATGATTCGTGCCAAGGTAAAAACAATATCCCCCCTTGTCATTGTGGAAAACTATTGAATGAACAAAATAAACAGTGAAACTCAGCAGGACAAACAGTAAACAGGATGGGGGAAAGCTGAGCAATCTAAGACCTGCAAAGTGTTGTGAAATGTATGGGGAGCTAATCACTGTTAATTAAGATTAGGCCAAGAACATTGTCTCCCACCTTATCTTTGGATTGGGGTCTCACTAAGAAGTGGAGATGTGAACAAAGAGAAGACTGATATAGGGGATCCTTTGAAGTGATAATAAGTATGAAATAAGGTATAAAATGTTGCTGCCTTAAACTGTAATGTGTGCGTGTTGGTGGAGTGACTAACTGCCTATGCACCCAGCGCACTGCTTGCTTATTCCTTATTACGGCAACCAATAGATCTTTTGTATTTTATCAAAGATTTGGGTGTCTGTTGGATCATTTCTAACATAGAAGACAACTTACTTTTTTTGGTATTACTTGTGAAACCTCAGACAGAACACCAGCATAGTGACCACAATTTAAGAAACATGTGGAAGTACTGGAAAACATTCAAAGGAGGGCCACAAAAATTATTCAAGCCTAGAAAACATGATTTATGATGTGAGACTTAAGAGCACAGCATATTAACCATCAAAGAGAATGTTACAGGCTGACTTCATCACCATGCACAGGTATTTTCTGAGATAAAAGCTATCTGATAACAGAATGGAAATAGTTAATCATGCAGACAATGGCATAACTAACTTCCAGTCACTGGATCTCATTAGCAAGTTAAACCTTGAAAGCAGCTTTTGATTGCTTTCACAGCTGGGAAAATCAAATGGAAATATTTTACCAAGGGACCCTGCATTGCTTGAAGTCTAAAAGAAAATTATGCTCTCCTTCTAGACCATATTTATCTTCTTTTTCTTTTTCCCTGCAGAATATTGAAGAAATTAGCTGCAGTTAACATGCTTTGTTGGACTGGGCAGGAAAGATCATGGTTTGACTTTCAGGGGCAGAAAGACTATAAAGGTAAACAGACTCCAAACCCTTGGCTTGCTCATCTCTCTTCCTCCAAGCATCACGGGAAAACAGTTTCTTCCCTTTCTCCTAAAAGAGTCAGAAGGGCTTCTGTTCTTCATTAAAAAAATCATCTTACTGAAATCTCATATTTAAGGACTTAAAAAATCTCCCACTAAGGTCAGAAACAGCACCTGCCATGCAGCTATCTAGACTTACTCCAAATGCAGAAGAGGAAAGGAATCAATTTATAGCTTATTCCACAACATTAGAAGTTAAACACAAGAAAAATGTAAAACTGGAAAAATTATGCTATGAACTCTTCTGTACATGTGTAATCATACCTAATATATTCCTGTCACTGCAAGGGTAGCAAGTACTAGAGGTTTTGTGAACTCTCCTGTTTTCTGGCACAAATAATTTAGTTTCCAGAAGATAAAAATTCTTTAATGTGAAAAGAGTAGTATTTAGGTATAACAAAAAAAGTATTCTTCTATGACTTTCTATAAGAAAATATCAACTAAATCCTTTAGTGTTCCTTTGGGCCTGAAATGCTGTGAAATATAGCTTATATCTTTATAGCAAATCTAGTGCTTCCATGGTTTTTATAATGAGTTTCAGCAGGGCAAAATACAATGTGAACATTTTCTGAGCAGCCCTGTGGCGATTATAAACGTACTGAGATGATGTTAATAATAAACAGAGAAGAGTGTCCACAAAGATAGCACTGCATGAAAGTGAGTGCTTTACATGGCATTGTAAATGCTCTATCTGTGTACCACTTAAGCCACTGGTGATGAGATCTGTTTACCCAGCCCAGGGAATTGTATTCCCAGAGCCACAATTGACCTTGAAGCCTTGTGTTTCCTAAATGCACAAAACTGGCCATTGAGCTTCTAGTAGATGCCTAGTGGAATCTCCTTGAATAGCCTCTGAAATGTATGAAATTTATAGCAGAGACAAACCCAGGATCTATGCTCAAACCAGAAGAATATACATCTATTCTATCTCCCAGAACACAAGATAAAAAACAGACTGCATTTTGTTCTCATCTGATTAGTCTTCATTATTTCAGAGCTAGACACAATCGAGTGATAAGTCTCAACTTTGCAATCTATTTAGCCACATTTTATGTCTTTAAAAGTAGTACAAAAAATCCAGCAAACCCTCAAGCAAAGAAAATAGTAGTCATCTTCTTTGTGGGAGATCACCACAATGTCCCTTGCAATCTCTCTAATGGTCTCTCCTGCCACAAGCTGACAGCCTTCACTTACTGGGGTGGGGAGAAAGCAAAGCAAGAAGTAAATCACAACAACACTTCAAAAAAACATTGTTGCAACACATGGTGCGAATTTGCAGCTCCCATATGCTGCAGATTTTTTAAACCTTATTTCACTTGAAAAAATAAAAACAAAAAAACACTACAGAACATCCAGATGTTTCTGAAAGGTCCAAGATTGTTTCCCATTTCACTGCATATATTATTTCATTATCCAGAAGTTTTATGATATGTTTTGTATTTCTTTCTTGGATCACTGCTTTTTCTTTTTCTTCACTTAGATCAGAGAGCCACAGGTCTGTGGCCTCAAAGCTTTTAACATCGCTCCAAATGATCCAGTTTGTCTTTCTCTCATGACTGGCCACCATTCAAAAGTCCAACATCTACCTCAGGACTGCTCTCCCATTCCATTTCCATTACTCAGTTCTGATCCTGTCCCATGTTGGGCCAAGCAAGGGGAAAAAAAAAAGAAAAAAGAAGAAAATAAGTGAAGCAAAATATTCAAAAGGGATTCTGTGATTTCTTTTAACTTAGTAATTTCACTAAAGGAAATATTTCAGACTGTTTCATTAGGACAGATTACTCACTCCAATACCAATGAGAGACTAAGCCTCAAAAATTAATTTAGAGAGCACCAGAGTCACTACATGAAAGACAAATTCTTACTTTCACAAGCCAAAATGCCACTTTAGAATAGTGATTCTCATGAGGCACAACTAAAAGCATCCCACTTCCTCTACTGACCTTGGGATCAGTTCTGTCACGTGTACAGAGTAGCTCACAGAAGAAGCAATTCCCAATAAAAATATTCAGCTATTCTGAACAGCATTTATCCCTCCAACTCCTATAGAGGGAGGCATGAAAGGTGGCCAGCCCTCTCCAAACGTGTTACACCTCAGTAAGACAATGTAACCTTCCCAGTGCCCGACTCCAATTCATACATCAGAGCGCCACTCTGTCAGAACAGAGAGAATCAATTAGCAATTGTTAATGGTTAGTGCAATCTGCCTATTTGCTGCTATAGCAAGATCAAACAGAAATCTCAGCATGGACACATTACATTCTCATTAATCTTGCAGAAACAGAATGGAATGAACTATTGCTCACAAATTCAGTTTATCCTGAAATTCAAACCAGTCAGTCAGCACAGGCTGGCAAGGACAAGCACATCATAGGCTTTCACAGTTAGTATGTTACAGACAAATGGGCTTACAGAGCAGATGATCTCACTTTTTCAAAACCTGGATTCAGCTGAATCAACTCATGCTAAATACTTCACAAAACGCACATTTACTGACAAACACAAGTAAACTAAAATATGCTAATTATGACATAATTCCCCATATCCTTTCCTGCATATGGGCCAAGCAAACAAGAAAACAGCATTTGGAAAGAATGCAAATGTAGCAGGTCATTGCAGATACTCTTTTACTATAAATTACACAAATCTGTGTGAAACTGATTTAGACAGGTATCTTCAATAATCTACTCCCATCTGGATTTTCTAAAGCAGATAGTATAAAATCTGATATTAAGTTCATTAGTAACAGAATGCACAGTGAGTTTTGCAAACTCATATTAGCCTTAGAGAGAAAGGTGCTTCACATCAGTGACAAACATAAAAACATAGCTGGTGTTTCTACAACAAACATTTTGCCTTTAAACGGAAGGAGGCAAAACACGCAGACAATTAGAAAGCACTGCTGGTCAAGTAACACTACTCCATCCCACCACTTCCCATTCAGCATTGGGATCTGATTGTGTTCAAATACTACTGCATAAGATTGGTAAAAAATAAAGAGAAGGAAGGTGGAAACATTTTCACAGCTTTATTTTTAATAAATAACATTAAAAGTATTAATACATTATGTTCAAAATAAGCAATTCATTATGGTTAAAACTAATTAATTTTGAAGTGTAGGGTTTTTGTGTAAAGAGAAAAGAACATTTCAATATATAACATGCATTCATATGAAGTCTGTTCCAAATGACAGTAGACAGTAAAGAATGTGTATTATAAATGACACGTTCTATTATAATTGGCATTTTTTATTAAAGACTGGAATAATCTTTATAACCATGGACTTAGATAAGCAAAATATTCTATTGTATAGCAGGATGCATCTAAGACTACAGTCAGTTACATCCTTGATAAGTTCTGGATTTGGGATTGCAAATGTTACATACAAGCAGCTCATCAGCTGTTACAGGCAACTGCAGTTTTCTGAACCTAGAACATCTCACCTGCTAGACAAATGAAGGAAAACAAGATTTCACCCCAGATGCACTTCAGCAAAAGCCTCTCCACGTGACATTTACATTTTTCAGGGAATCCAACAGAATGAACCCAAATGCCTGTTACTAAATTAGGGGTTTTTCCATGTTTAAAACACATGCATTGAGTTCAGTCCAGAGGTGGATGAAGAGAGTTGAAAGTGGTATGTGGATCAAGGGGCAGGCTGGCATGGCTGACACTGTCATGGGTGTCTGTTACAGGCCACCAGATCAGAATGAGGAAATTGATGAGGTCTTCTACAGGCAGCTGACAGCAACCTCACAGCTACAGACCCTGGTTCTCGTGGGGGATTTCAACTACCCTGGTATTTGCTGGCAGACCTTCTCAGCCATCCATCCCCAGTCCAGGAAGTCCCTCCAGTGCATAGGTGACAATTTCCTGATGCAAATGGTGGAGGAGCCCACTAGGGGAGGAGCCCTGCTGGATCTTGTACTCACCAACAAGGAGGGTCTGGTTGGAGCAGTGAAGGTTGAGGGCAGCCTTAGTTGCACTGACCATGAGATGGTGGAGTTCAGGGTCTCGTGTGGTAGGAACAGAATACCTAGCAGAATCACAATCCGGGACTTCAGGAGAGCCACCTTTGGCCCCTCAGTTCAAGAAGGACACAGAGCTGCTGGAGGGTATCCAGCATAGAGTAATGAAGATGATGAAGGAAGTAGAACACCTCCTTTATGAGGAGAGGCTGAGGGAGCTGGGTCTCTTGAGCTTGGAGAAGAGAAGGCTGAGGGGTGACCTCATTCATGTATATAAATATGTGAGGGGTGGGTGTCAGGAGGATGGAGCCAGGCTCTTCTCAAGGTCATCTAGTGATAGGACAAGGGGCAATGGGTGCAAGCCCATATAAATATCAGATAGAACTTCATCACAGTGAGGGTAACAGAGCTTTGGAACAGGCTGCCCAGGGGGGTTGTGGAGTCGTCTTCTCTGGAGACGTTCAAGACCCGCCTGGATGTGTTCCTGTGTGATTTGGTCTAGGTGATCCTGCTGTGGCAGGAGGATTGGACTAGATGATCTTCCAAGGTCCCTTCCAATCCCTAATATAAACTCACTGTGGTAGTTGTTTTTTTCCCAAGTGCCTTGTATTGATCACCAAAAAACCCTGAGGGTTTTGTGGTTCAGTTTATTTTGTTGTGGGGAGTTGGTTTTTTCCCTTCTAATCCAACACATAGATACATGGATCTTGAATGAGTTTTCACACAGTCATTTGCTTCCTGTAGTGTGAACCAAACAACACAGAAGAAAGTAGGGGCATCTACACAGCAAAAGGTGGAAGAGCCGTCACACTGATACTGTATTCCTGTAGAAATAAATATTCAGTGATGTAACACATTTGTAGCCCTCAATAAATATTTAAGGTCAGCAGGGAGGGTCAGGGGGAAACCTGAAGCATGAACTGTAGCTGGATTCCCAATGTCTTCCTACACTCCCTCTGCATAAGAACCCATGAGAACAGGAAATACCTACATCATGACTCAACACACCTTCGCTGCACCAGATGTGGGGCATTATAGAGAGAGTCCTGGGACCAGGTGAGACACAGGTGTAG
The DNA here is from genome assembly GCA_013397515.1 of Upupa epops. Taxonomy (NCBI): domain Eukaryota; kingdom Metazoa; phylum Chordata; class Aves; order Bucerotiformes; family Upupidae; genus Upupa; species Upupa epops. The sequence continues at coordinate 66,377 of VZRI01010051.1, forward strand.
CCATTGACGTTATCTTCTGCTTCATACTGTGAAATCTTGCAACTAAGCTGAATTTCATCCTGACTTCAGATAATTTATTCTTCCTTTCTTTCCTTTCCTTGTCACCAAAAAAATTGCAGCTTTTATCTTTCTTTTGTTCTTTTAAAGCATTGAGAGAGAAAATGTCTGTTCATTGTGAAGGTAGGAAAAAATCTTACAAAACACAAGTTCTAAAGCAAAACTTGCCACAAGACAAGAAAAATAATTTCCAATTGATTAGGTCAAGCTTGTTTCTGACTTCTGAGTGCATTGGATTGACAACTGCTGAGAGCCCTGTATGATCTCAAGTATTTAAGTCATGTTGCATCCTTGTATGCAAACAGTTAATTTTAAAAGATAAGCTACACTGCGAAATCAGGAAATATTGCAGCAGTCACTTATTTCTAATGCCATTTGAATCATTCTTCTTCACTTGTCAAATCTGTTTCTCAATTTAATTTACTTGTTGCCTGAAACAACCAATTTTTTCTAAATAATCAAGACTTTTTACTACAAAAGTGCTGAGAATCCTATATCGCATTAAATAAAGCAGTTTTGCATATTTGTGATGTTAAAGTTCCATCAGCAAAAGTGGAATCTGAGGTTTCATTGTAAACTCGGCAACATGCATTGCTCTAACCTCAAAGAACATTTGCATTATGACCTAATGCTGCTTGGTGTCTACTTGCTATTCTGGTATTTCATAAGGGAATGGGAAGCACTCACCAAAGTTTGCTGTTTAATGAGCACAAAACACATGCTCCCAGTGATGATTAATATCCAAATTTTCATTACATTTGAGTGCATCATTAAATTCAGGGATTTGTTCTGATCCTCTAGAGAGAGGAGATCCAAAAGCAAAGTCTGAATCTAGATTTGCTGTTTCTTTCCTCAAATCCTACCTCTGGGAAATATTACCAAGGGAAGTACAGAGACTGCAACCTATAAGGAAAGTCATAGCAAAGAAAGAACTGCCTATATGAAGGCACATGCTCCAACTGCAAAATAATCACATCAACTCACATATATTTAGCTAACCTAGATGTCTGTGCAATATTCTAATGAAATATAATTATCAAATTAAAAATAAACAGTAGTGGAATTCTGGATTGTTCTCTGTGTCTAAACAGGCATTAGAAGCCCTTTAAATGGATGAGAGGAAAGAAATGGAGAATATTGCAAATGCAGGATAAAAATAAAAAATTATAGAGAATTACACATGAGCACAGGCCTGGTGCGTGCCTTCTTTAGGGTTTTTTAGGTAGTTGAGCAATAACAAAGGATTTTGTATTTTTCAGGGAGGCTTTAGAAGTCATTATTGTCTGGATGTTCTTTGTTCATAAGTCTTAAGCAGCAGCCGGCAGAAACTTATTTTCCTGCCTTATTTCAGCAATAAATTTCCTTGAAGAAATTCTCTTCTGTCCTGACAGCAAAAGCAGTCAGAGAAAACAGATCTCTGGACTGAAGCCCACATACTGAGGATGCCCTCAGTCCCTACACATTTTTCATGAACCCTCTATCAGGCTTGTGTCTTTTAGCAATAAGAAAGAATGTTCACAAACTGCATCTGAATTCTGGAGTACATTTTTCATTTTCGATAGTTCACTACTTAGATAAATCCAGTGTAATGGAAATTTGTGTTTATCTAAAAAATAAGTTTAAACAAGCAACTTTATGCATTTTCTAGTTCATTTATTAATTGTTAAATTGTGCACGAGTAAAATGCCACTGCTTATTTTATTCCTGTGACATCTTTGAGGAAAGACCAATTGAACAGTCTTTTTACCTTCTAGCAAACAACTTTCTACTGAACATGCATTTTACACTTGGTTCTATAACAAACAGAAAGCCAGAATATATCAAGTTCTGAATACACAGCAAGTTAATCTATGGAGCATAGGGAAAGGTTCACCACTTCCTAAAGTACAATAACATTTTTCTTTCCATCCAGTTCAGTTTAGCCAAATAACGTGTGGGAAATATTTCATTCTGCTTATGACTTAAAATACTGAGCTCACAGGTTACTTATGACTGGCAGTGCTGTGTACAAATTGAAAAAAAACCCAGCACTGAAAGAAAGAGGTAGAAATAATCTCCCCTGATGTAGCATGAAGGATGAAACAGATGAGCCCCTTGGGGGTTTCTTTCATTATGTGAACACCCTGCAGCTTTAAAACATTTAATTGAAAAATTAATATTACTTTGCAGATTAGACTAAAATGAAAGTTAGTAAATGGCAACAGGCCAGAGCACCCAGCTGAGCACTACTGTCAACACAGGGATCCTTCCCATAACAAAGAAAAATCTTGAACTGTATTAACAAGCTGAGGTGAAACAGCTTGCACCCTCCTTCTCCTGCCCAGAGATCTCACTTTTATAACCTGGAAAGTCTTCTTATGTATAGAAACACAGACACACACACACACAGCACCCCACGCCCCCTTACACTACTCCCAGACAAATCACTGGATAATATTAATTGAACATCAGAGCTGATAGAGGTAATTGCTAATCTTCAAAAATTTAGCCCATCATCTATGTCTAGTTGCTTATAACAACATGAGCTTGAGTTTGCGGATAAAAGCTCCGAGAGCAAATGGACAACTTAATAGTTGCAAGTGTTGTTTGTGTGCAAAAGCCCACAACTGAAAATAAGAAAACCAAATCATTATTTGTAGATACTGTTAGTGTTTGCTTCCATCCAGATACTCCTGAACAACAAGCACCAGTTTTCAACAAGGTGTAGCCATTAAACATTCATATTTGGCATCAGTGCAACCAATGAAAGTATAAAAGACTTTTCACAGATTTTGGATAATCTTAAATACTCCAGAAGGGTCAAAGAAAGCTGTATGAATGGCTTAGAAATTTAATTGGAGTCTAACAACACATTAATATTGATAGCCTTATTGACAACTGCCCACTAGATGCTAGTGGTTCAACTGGCAACAGCAATGGAGACAGCACCTTCCCTCTGTTAGAAGTGGTCCTTCCAAAGCAGCACTGAAATGATAAAACTATTCCTTCCATGGTATTTGATGAATCAGTTCTGCAGACATTCCCAATGCTATGAGTCTCTTACGTGGCAAAGCCAGTATGTGTTTCTTAAATACTTATCCTTCAGGTACTGCAAGACCATGAGGTACTGTGGAAACAAGGCAAGGGAGTGTTGCTAGCTATTATCTACCTTCAAAATAATGTTAACGTATAGAATGTATATAATACATAATAAGCCCTGTAATGTCCTATGAGTATGCAAGCCTTATTTCCCCTTCCATGTTACTTCCCATATCAGTTCATATATACACTTCTATTGCTCAATATGGACAGACTGAAATGAGACTGTTCTTAACCCAACAGGTATTGTTGAAAGTTCCCATCATCCCTTCGAAATTAACTTGGAATGAAACTGTTGGGAGGAGTTTAAGTTAAACCATTTGGAGCCAGGACCTGAAATTCTTGCTTGAAGCAGTGTTAGCAACAGAAGTGGAAGGGCGCAAACATCCAAGGACAGCTTTATTACAAAGGAAAAGGAACAGTACCAAAATAAGAAAATACTGAAACACATGCACATACATAACATAAATATGCAGCCCCACAGACACATGAGCAATAATCCACCACCTCTGAACAGCTGCTGAAGGTGAAATTGCTCAAAGCAGAGATCTCGGGAGGCTGGTCTTCAAAAGTCACTTCCAGCCAACCTGTGTGTGATTCTAGGGTCTTGCTTCTACAGTTCACTTACCCCTTCCTGTGAGCTTTGAACTGTGGTTAATAAAGTCCAAGAGACTAGACCTCACAGTAACAAATCCATTTCCATTCCCTACAAAGGAAATCTGTGTTCATCTCATGTCCATAGACTTCTTGTGCTGCCTCTGTGCCATGCTTTCTCTCCTTTAAACACCACCACTAGGCTGGGTAATCTGTAGATGTCCTTGGAAATGTCCTTAATTCAGTTCCATTCTGACACCACTCTGCACAAATAGACACAGAAGTCTCTCTCTTCTGGTAAGAGGTCCAAGTCCCCAGGATCCTCAGGTTACAGATATAATAGTTTCAAACATACTTCTTTGAATTAGAGAAACTCAGGAATTGTACAGAGTTCTGGCACTGAAAGAAGAAATTCAACAGCATAAAGGACCCTTGGAAAAGCTACTTTCCTTGCCTTCCCTGTTACCTTTCTATTTACACCAGCTCCATAACCTAGCCATGTAATAATTGTCATTTGGTCAGTTATCCTTCTCAGAACTGAGGCCTCATTCTAGTCATCATTTTCAAAGATGGGAATCTTTCCAAAGAGGAGAATTCTTTTTTCTCACCTGCTTAGCTGGGATGACACCAGATATTATACAAGTGGGTAACTCCAGTTGCAGTCCTGATTTGGGGTAGATCTTCCCCTTCAGAGGAATTTATAAAATGCACCTGGTATATGGTATAAAAAAAAATAGACCTCTTACCTAGGTATCATCACCAAAATTCTACATCCTGACTTGAATAAACAAAAAGGAAAAAAATCTTCAGTGCTATCACACCTTCAGGAAGGACCTACAGATTGTTCAAATAATCTATGGTTTGAAGAACAGCTTAAGAGTTCAAAAGCCTGAGGGGTATTGCAAGAATGAATTTTACTTTCCAGGAAAGACATCAAAACCAGACGTTTCTGTGGCAGACGTGCAGGATATCCTTTCAGTTTCTTTGAGTATATTTTCTGCTGTTTGTATCTGAAATCCTGGAGCAATAAAACAAGGTCTCATTTCTTAAGTTTCCTGTAGGCAGGGCTGAAATAGGGAGTATCGGTGAGTGCCTCTGAAGTAGGAGCTAGCACAAAGCCCCACTAATAAGCCCCTGACCCAATGGTCAATGGCTTGTATTATCTAAAATAGTAAACCAAAGTGCTCTGGTTTGGCCTTATTGTTTAATATTTAGTCCTCTGGTTAAAAAAAATCGATTTTAAGAGTTACATTAATTCTGTCCTCAACTGTGTGATTACTATACGGCCTGCACTTGAGGCCCACTGGACTTCCACCCTGCCTAAATCAATAGATCCAGAAAAGATGAAATCAAACTTCTTCCATGAAAAGTCACTATAACACCCAGACACAAAACCATGATCCTAAACAGAGGCATCAGAAGATGATGACAGTGATTGCTCTTTTATCACTTTGGTTTTCTTTTTCATTGACATATACAGCTGAGAAATCCATGCCATTCTCAATCACCCTATGAAGTTATATATATGGACATGCACATAAAAACACCCTCCCAATGAGGAAAGAAAAAAGAATAGATCATTATCAAGGCAATGATACTTCCTGGAACAAGAAAAGGATAGTGCTTATAGAAGCTTTACATGTCTTTTTGCTTTGAATATAGATTAAAATAGCAGGGAAACTACACTGATATAGTGTTATGCTGAAGATCCAAAAGCTAAACTTCAGGAACATGTTGAAATACACACAAAATACATAAATATGCACCTTTCAATGACTGAGCTCCCAACCTGCAGATGGTGACTGTATTAATCCACTATTCTATTGAAGCCAACTCATGAAGAAAACTTGCCAGAACTCATTTGTATTCTTGTTAAGGTCTCTAGCTCACTGAGAGAAAGCCTTGAACATGTACCTCCATTATTTGGGCACAGAAGAAATCCCTTTGCCCTGAAGGTTATCAACACACTGCTCAGACTATTTTATGTACTAAAGTCTGAAAAGGAAAACACATTTCCTAAGTTCCCCCTCTAAGCACATTTCAAATGATGAAGTGTAGCAACAGTAAGTTCAATGACAAGCAGTTTAGAAACAAGAACCTCCTCTGCTCTGTACAAAACAGAACACATTTTACAGAAGCTCTTAAGTAACACATTTTTTCAGGAGAGCTAAACACTTTTATTAGCAATTGAGTAATTTTACACTCTATCAGAAACTAAACACAGTCTGTAGAATATATAATTGCTTTATATGGGGCTAAATTTTAAATCCAGCCATGATTCCTTCTGCCAGTAAAGATGGCTCTCTTTATATACAATTATATCTCTGCCATAAAAATATGAAAAGTATTTAAGTTGTCCAAGATAAGGCTGTAATTTTTAATATTTCATCAATTACATTCAGTTTTTTTCAGTAAGAGTTAAGGTATATATTACATCTTCTACCTTTCTCCTCATATTTGCTTTCTTCTGATATCTGTTCAGATATTTATGTTGCCAAACTGCTCAACCACCAGATGGAGATGGCATACTAAGGTGTTTCTTTCCCTAAGTGAAGGATGTCTTCCTACCCAGAGAGACAGGAATTTGTTGTGGAAGCACTGCATTTTGTTAGAATACTTTACAGAAGAAAACAACTCATTGAACGAAGGATGCAATGTCAGCAACATCCTTGTTGCATCAAAAAACTACAGTCAGTTATCACAATATCACACAGTATCACAGTAATGAGGAGGCTGGAAAAGACCTTAAAGATCATCCAGTCCAACCTAAAACCAACCAAGTAAACCTAAACATCTGACATCTAGATCATGCCACTCAGCATTTCATCCAGCCTAACCTTAAACATCTCCAGAGACAGTGACCCAACCACCTCTGTGGGCAGCCTGTTCCAAAACTGGACCACTCTTTCAGTGAAAAACCTCTTCCTAATGTCAAGTCTAAACCTCCCCCGATGGAGCTTAAGATTGTGACTCCTCCTCCTGTCTCCAGTGTCCAGGGAGAAAAGACCAACTCCTGCCTGACCATAATCACCTTTTAGGTAGTTATAGACAGCGATAAGGTCACCCCTGAGCCTCCTCTTTTCCAGGCTACACAGACCCAGCTCTATCAGCCTCTCCCCATAGGGCTTACCTTCTAGGCCCTTTACCAATCTAGTTGCTCTTCTCTGGACTCGTTCCAGCACCTTGACATCCTTCATAAACTAAGGGGCCCAGAATTGAACATAATAGTCCAGGTGCAGTCTTAACAACCATCAACCTAGCAAGACATTCAAGCATACCATCAGCAAATCTTTCATTATTCCAAAAATGTCCTCCACAGACTAAGCAAACCAGATGCAAACATCATCTGGAAGGTATTCTGAAAAGATTTAACACATGATCTGCTACTGTTTTTCTCACTTGGTGACTGAGTCATTCTCCTGTTGTACCTCTTCCACCTTCCTTCTGTTTCTTGCTCAACAAGGCATCAAGCTGAACTTGAACTTCATCAATCCCAGTTCCCCACAATTGTCTCCTAAACATATAATCTCTGACTTCTAAACAAGAGAATCATAGAGCTGATAGCTACTGAGTCTTTCCCAGTGAGACTATCATGATCCACATCCATCTCACTTAACTGTACAGAAATCAGTGGCCAGAGAAAAGCAACTGAACAGGTCATCACTTCTTGTCTTCCCAGTCATACTTTGGAGGCCTCTATTAACCTCCATGAGAACTCAGGCAACTACCTGCCTACACATTTTAGGCATTTCAGTTAACAGGAATGTTTTGGGCTCAAAACCACTTGATGCATTTAGAGGAGAGCTCTTCCTTTAAAAACTAAGACTTATATAGGAGAGAAAGGAATGGAGTTGGTTACCACTTTGCTCATTAAGGCTTAAGTAACTGTATTTTCCTTGCTTTCCTCTTTGTTCCTAGTTGCACTGCTAAATATTTTAGATAGTTACTGTTGGGTAGAACAAAACAATTTAAACTCCTACTAATAAGTTCCCCAACTACAAATGTTGACTGTAAGAGGAGTAGCAAAAAGGGCAATTTAAAATATATAGCTTCCTTAATACTCTGTAGAGTCCTCACAAAAATAGAGACAAACCTAAAAAGCAGTTATATAACTGTGGCCCATTTGCCACACACAGTAAAGGTACTTCCAGAGAACAATTATTTCTGGGTAGCTCCTGCTGTCAATAGTTTGTGGGGCTTTCCTGACACAGGCAAAGTGCAATTCAGCCAGAAATCTGAAACCTGTCACATGTAGGAACACATTTATGTGTAGCAACTAGGTGACTGGTGACTTCATAGGAAGCTTACAAGCCTATTTAAAATTCGATAAAACTGCTGGAAGGGCATTTTTACTTTGTCTGTAATCTGTTTAGCAAAGAAAAAGACACAACTTCCCCCCCTCCGAAGAGATTCTATAGGAGATTCTATAGTTTCACAGTCTCCCAGAGCACCACAAAGATAAAATCTTTCATACTATTGTTCTAAGAGCTATATGTTGTCTTCCTGTGGCTTTAAGGAAATACATTCAAGAAAAAAACTGATGGCAACAGCAGCTTTGGGTGGCTGAGATCCCAAAGTTGCTCAAAGTTGATGGTGTGGATGTAATCTCAAAGCAGGATTTCTCCTCCCTTGCCAGAGGATGCCAGCAGTCCCTGCTGCCAGCATACTGTCAGGCGGAACTGAATGTTCCAAGAAGGAATATCGAAACAGTTAAAAGTGCCTGTTCAATCATTATTCCCCAAAGACGTACAAACAGAGCCAGAGTTTGCTAGAATACAAGAACAATCATTACAATTTGCTCAGAGGCTGGTGCAGATTGGTTCTTCCAGCATTCCCTGTCCCTACTTTGATGTCACACTGCTTATTTCTTCTGATGTTAAGGTTGACGGAACAGCCAGTGTAGGAAAAAGATAAGCTGCCTCCTCCAGTGCAGGACCACCGGAAATTCCTCGTATGTCATTTTTTACTCTAAACTTCCTGCATCACATAGAAACCAAAAATTAATGATAGATAAAAAGATCTCACAACTCAATAAAGAAAGCACTGAGAAAAATAGTTATATTCTGTATGTGAAAAGTGCCAGTTGCACCAAAAACAGGAAGGAAAGAAATTCTATTTTAAAATGAAGCTTCTTCCACTTCATTGGAAAGGATCTTAGATTCTCCCAATCTCACCAAAGACACCGAGAAATGCATTTAGATCCAGCTTGTAAAGCCCTTCCACATTCAAATTCTTTGCCAATACAAGTAAAGAACTTGCCCAGGAAAAGGAAAAAGCCCTAAAATCACACTACAAACAAGACTAGGAATTTGACATGAGCCTCAACACCCACTTCTCCACATTTTAACAAGGCTGCTGTTTTCCAGTTTTTCAGTCACACAGCAACACTTAGTATTTAGATTAATTTATTCTTAACCTGAAAGGAAGCATTAAAACCTCTGGCCTGTCCTGCTGTGTGAAACAGGCTGTACTGCTCAAGTACAGTTAAAAAAGAGGATGGTAACTCTTGTCTGACCAATGCATGTCATGCTAAGAGCAACCCAGTCTTGACTACAGAAATTTATCAGTTACTCTGGTTGGTTTATTTCAGCATATAAACACACTTCAATTAGAAATACATGCCCGATTATAATTGGAATTTGTTGTTCTTCAATTCCCAGCCATTGCTTCTATTCATCCTTTTTTTTTTAGAGTGTAGAGCTTTCTAGTACTGGATACTCTCTGTTTGAAAGTTCAATGGATTTCTTCTAAATGGTATACATATCCGAATAGAGAAACACACACACACAAATACAGAGACTATTGTATCAACAATGCAATCAACATCTCTACAAAGCCTGAAAAATTAACAGGGTTAAGTCCTCCCCTTTAATAAAGCCAGGCTTACTAATAACAAAGAATAATCTAGCACCTTATCAAAAAGACAAAGTGACAATTTTCATCACTCAGAGGAGCAGTATCAGCTATTCGGTGGCCAGATCTCCACCCTGCTACACTTAGCACATAGCTCTGGGTCTGATGTATCAGTGCAGAAGCCTGGCCTTCTTGGTGATTGGGGTCCAACAGGATCACAACTTGAAGTGATTACAGCTCCACTGCTGAACGCCAGAACAGATTTCAACCTCAGGGCAGACAAGTTCATTTTCTGTACACACCTGGCACATTCTGAAATCCCATCCTAAACCACTGACACAGGCAGTAAAAGCCAATTAAAAAGCACTCCTTGGTGCTTAGACCTTGGTTTGATCCTGATGATGAGGAACACTGTAAAATCCCAAAGGAAGTAAGCAATCACTGATTGTCCTAAGTACTTCACATGTTCAGATAGCCTGTTCATGCAACCATGTACACTCAAATACATACAGTTGAGTTGACATCTAGTGATGATTTAATTATTAATGCACACTTTGGCTGGCATGAAGCATTTATTTATTTTTTACATAGTAGTATTTCCTGCAAAGAAAGAGACAATATGTGCCATAGTGTCTTGGAATAAAAAAAAAATTAAAAAATAGAGAGGTGGGAGAAATTTTTAGGTTTTTGCCTCTTACTATCCTGTCCTCTCCTTCTGTCTCATCACACAGAATACACCTGATGAAGAGATGAAGAGACAGGCTTTCTCCAGAGAGGTCTGATACAAAGATTTGTTCTTGTAATAGGCTCCTTAGTAAGAAAAGATCTTCCACTGTACAGGAAGGTCACGGACAGAGTTTTACTACTGCCAAAAATGAAACATCCTATCATAACAACATGAAAACATGCTTGGAAATGCACAGAAACCTTCAGAAATTTCTACCCTCTTAAATATGATGAAGAATCATATTTCATTCTTAGAAATACTGATCTCCTGTTATTAACATTCCTGCTTACATTTTAAAACATTTTGAAAAATGTGTTAGGGAAGATGGGAAGCAATCTCTTCTCAGACGAAAGAATATACACCATGTCTCCCAACAAAGGGGAAAGTGAAAGCAAGAGGCCCAGATGGCAAGGACTGACTGATTCTATAACTTCTTCCCAGGTGACGGGGCACTGGAGGGGGCTGCCCGGGGGGTTTATGGAGTCTCCTTTTCAGGAGACATTTGAAACCCACCTGGACTTGGTCTGGGTGATCCTGCAGGGGGATTGGACTAGATGATCTTTCCAGGTTGCTTCCGATCCCTAATGATTCTATGATTCTAGACACTGCTGCTCAAATCCCAGACAGGTAGGACCTATCACAGGCACAAGTGGTAGTGAGATAAACTACCATCAAGGTGACTAAGCTGTTTCTAGCTGTAAAAATTAAGGAATAGCAGTTACAGAAGTAATGTCTATGAGGCACTAAACAGCAGTTTTGTTTCAAATAATCGAAGTCCATCCCTATGAATAGACCTTTAATTGAAAAGCCAACAGAATGTGTTGGCTGCTAGATGGAAGTAGTATGGGGAGCTGCTGCAGGCATACAAAGGCTATTTTACTCTTACTTTTTATCTTACTTTTTAAAAATTCTGGTTTGTTTCAACTCAGTTATACATATTTGGTCTAAGAACAAGCAAATAAAAGAGATAAAAAAGGAAGAGACCAGAAGACAAATGGACATAAAACACACGGCCACAGATTTTACACAGGCTTCCTCACTCTTAGTGAGAGTTTTCCAAGGGAAACCACTGGAATGAAGGAGAAAGGCAGGAATGCTTTTAAGTTAAGAATACTCTTCCCTAAAAGGAAATGCAGTACTGCCTCCTTGTTGACATCTCCCAAGTATAAACTCAGTCATCAAAAAAAAAGAACCCTCCAAAATATATTGATAGTAACAAAAATTAGTATATGTGATAATATTACACATCACTTGCCTTTTCTCTAACAGGAAAAAGTCATGCAGATTTCTTCCTCCCAATATTTATACTTATAAGTAATATGAGAAAGCAAATTAAGATGTGTAGAAAAAGAATGCTGGGAGTGCAGAAGGACATGCAGTTTGGCACAATACAGCTTTGTGAGAAAGGAGTCAAACACCCTATCTCTAGGCACAGGACAGGAGAGTTGCTAGTAAATATGTTACAGCAGGTGATTAAAAGTAGACGAATAGAAGGAAGTCCCATTTAAGGAAGCATGAAAAACCTAGAAAAATCCAATCAGAGGATTAAGTAAATGTCTTTCTACATAAATATTAGACATGTAATAAATTAGTAACTTGCTTAAATATTGAGAAGGGGGAGAAGATATATAAAAAAAAATTACTAGCAAGGGTACCATCCATCAAGAAAAGCTTAAAACTAAAGCACGTAAGTTCACTATACAAAGTAACACACAATCTCCATGGGCTAAAACTTCAGCACCAATCCAGACCGGAGATGTAGTATGCAGGATTTAGCATACTACATAGCATACTGGGCTGATCTTAAGTGACTCATTTGCTCTGTGAACTTAGCAACTGCAAGACTGGGAAACACAGCTGTAATGGGAGCTTTCAGTGACCCCACACAGATGCCATATTGGGGCACAACACCAAGAGCAATTTTTCAGACCCTGCTTCTGAGCAGCTAGCCAGGAAACTCCAATGGGAAGCAACACTTCACCAAGTTTCAGTAGGACTGTCAGCAAGTCATTTTGCAACCTTGATCAGAGGAGACACAAACTCAATATCTGTGTGTAGGCAAGGAAGCCCATATATTCACAATGGGAGAGGGTATAATGGAAAAAAGAAAACTACAAGAAGCGATGGTATAGTTAGAATATCAGAAGTGTCTTTTTAAAGGCATTAGATTGAATTTCAATGACAAAGCAAATGACTTAAAGTAGACCTATAGAAACAAAAGTAATTTCTAAAAAGAAAATGTAGTTAAAGAAAGACAAGTTGAACAAGGCGAACTTTTGTCCAGCAGAACAAAAAATCCATCTGAAGAATAACAGTCATACAACAGGCTAAAGAAAGCACCTTTGAAACACAACTTCTAGAAGTTTACACTGTAATAATGAATCTTCTGCCAACCTACCAAAAGACATGAAGCCTGCCACAGTAACTCACTAAGTCAACACGTGATTAAGGTTAGGAAAGGGCATCCAGACATAAGGGCACATCCGAGGAAGCAACCTAACATTTTGTTTTGCATCTTTGTTCACCCTGAAGCTGCTTTGAAAGATTTCTGCTCTTTGCTGACACTATATTAAGATATCATCATATTAAAGTGTCAATGAAAAATATTCTACGCAAGTCAACAGTACTCTTCTGCCTTAAACCAGATAGTATTCATCCAAATGTCCTAAAGGCACTCGAGAATGAAATCACTAAGCCATTAATTGCTGAGAATGTCTTCTCATTTAAAACAATGTTTGTGTTAGAGGAGTAGACATTGAAAATACAGATTCCAATATTTTTAAGGTCTCCAAGAACAATTTAAAGAGTTACTTCAGGGTAGCAAACATTTATGTCAGCACTAGGCAAGGTCCTAAAACTTACTCCGGTTCTGTAATTTTACATATGGAGAAATAAGAAACCAAGCAAAGGTCCACATGACTTTGGAGAGGAAATGCATGACTCATCAACATTCTCATTTTTGCCAGAATCAATGAATATATAAAACAGAAAATGCAACCAGAGTTTATTGTCAAAATCTTTCAGAAAAATCCCCCACAAAATAGGTTCAAGAAACTATCTTGCTAGAGGATAAGATTATAATAGGACAGATATTCATTTGGAAGAGTTATTACTCTAAAAATGAGAAATATAAGGTTGGATTTGTTTCACTATTAAGAAAAGTCATTAAAGGAGTCCCATGAGGTACTCTGGTCAGTCTATTTATTGTATTGATAATTATAGAAGCAGGGACGGATGGTGAAAGCATGTCCTGATAATGCTAGATAATTCAAAGATGTAAGTAATCACACAAGATAATAGGTATGAAAAGTTGAAGATTAATTTCCTGATACAGTGATTGGTCATTGAAATAGCAAAGGAAATTCATAGTAGATTAATTACATACCAAAAGATTTTTGCACCAACTAGTACCAATCCATAAAGGCATCTGAGTAGTCTGATACTGAGTATCATGAAATCATCAATCTGCAATTCTGCTGCAGCTTTTAAAAAAAACAAAAAGTAAATTCAGACATTCTTAGGAAGTTAGCAGAGGACAAAAGAGGAGAAAGTCAGTATAGTGCTGTATTAGCTCCTTTGTTGAGCCCTTGTCTTTATTTAACACAGTGACACAAGGAAAGCTCAAGAAATAGTCACAGGACAAACAAGGGTAAGCAAAGAAATGAAATCACTTCTTTTCAAGAACCCAAACCTGTAGTGTCCATAAAATTCAAAATCTTACAGGGTGAAATGGAGATGTTTTGTCATAAACCATAGCTGAGGTGAAAAAAAAAAAAAAACATGATTTAAACAAACCAAAAAAAGAGATCCCCAGATGGGGCAAAAGAAAAACTATGGAGGGATATTAACCAAAGTTTCTGACTGTACCTTAAGTTCAGGAACTGTCTGGTTGAAAAAAAAAACAGAGGTTGTGAGAGTGTTTGTAGAAGAATGAATATTCCTCTTATCTTCACAAAGGGGCAATAAGAAGGATCTAGGGAACTACAGGCATGGCTGCCTCACCTTCACTCCTGTGAAGGATAGAGCGGATTTTGACTTTAGCATGGCTTTTGATAACCAGACTGTTCTCTGTGATGCTCAGTGGGAAGATAAGAGGCAATGGGTACACACTGACACACAGGAAATTCCATTCAGAAAGACATATTTTAACACAAAGGGGGTCAAACACTGGCACAGGCTGCCCAGATAGGTTTTGGAGTCTCCACCCTTGGACATATTCAAAATCCAGTGGACCACGGTCCTAGGCAACCTGCTATGGTCAACCATGTTTTGGACTAGACAATATTGAGAAATTTTTTCCACTCCAAATCATTATGGGAGTCTGCAAAACTCTACTAAAGATTTGTGTCCTTTTCTTACAGTTCTTAAGTATTCGGTATGAGCTCCTGGCAGAGATAAAAGACTGTCTCAGTGTTCTATTGTAACCTAATATGGTCATTCTTGCTTTCTAGATTATAATTTTCAGCCAACTATTTTAATGTAAGCGTTGTAACACATTATTTTTAAGCTGGTATCACTGTATGTTGATGAACAGCACTCAATCACTATTTTTTAAAGCTTTCTAGATTAAAAAAAGCAAAAACACACCACACACAACAAACCTTCCTTCTTGCACAGAAGAATCAGCAGTAGAGCAAATCACAAATAGAAGTATAAAACTAATGTTTGCTTTCTTTCAGCTCATCTGATTAGAGTCATTAAATTTGCATCTTCTTAAGCTCTGCAATTACTGTCACAAAAACCTTAGTCTGTGAAATTCAATTCTTACGTTGCAAAAGCTTTCTAGGGAATGACTCTCCTTTTACTAAAACTTCCACAAGACCTAAATTAAGGTTATGTTATGTGAAGAATCTATTTATCCTCCTTATCTTCTTCCTAAAAACAAAGTGATTGAAGCCCTCATGAGTCAGGTCCAATGGCTCCTTATCCTGATTCAATGAACACAAGATTAAAAATGATCAATGTATATCTGTGTCTCATACTGCTTTGCACTACATCACTCCGAATCTCATCATACTCATCTCATTTTCCTTCTCCATCTGATAGGAAAAAAAAATAGGAAAAACAATGGTAGGACAGGGAATATTATAAAATAAGACATCCTAAAACAATAACCTTCTGAAAAGCTTTCTTTCCATGTACAAAGACAGGTATTTATAGTAGAGGTTTATCTCAATTTATTTTTCCCTTTCCTGCTCATTTACTTTAAGTTGTAATAATTTTCATTTAGTCTAAATGTCACAGTGAAATTCAGAACAAAGCTTGAATTATTATTCAAATTAGGGAAGACTGTTTACACCCAGCATGGATGTTACTCAAAATGACCATTAAAATACACCAAAACCACGTAATCTCTGCTCAGAGAAATGCCCCACATCCAAGTTGTCTAACATAATTCCATCACATGCTTATTTCAACCTAAAGAAATTCCACATTTACTAATTGTTAGTGTTATTGCACTGTGTCATCTGCTCTCCCTCCATGTACCAACCCCTTGGGTAATCGGTAGTATTTAAAAATTTGAAATACTCTAAGCCATTGAGCACTTTACCTCTTTCTTGGGATTGTTTCTATAAGCAAAGACGAGGAAGATGCCCTCATTCAGTGTGGCATTCATGATGTACATACTGATTATCTTTTAATTGATAATATTTTGTTTCCTTATTAGCGTTCTCTTGGAAAAGCATTCCCATTTGAAGTGTCAGAATACATGGACGAGTAGCAAACCAACCAGGAATAATATCCTCACCTCTGCTCTCAGAAGGTAATCCCAAAGCCTGAGCATGCATAGACACCTGAAAGCACACAAACATAGCTAAGCGCAGCAGCTACAGACCAAGACACTTCAGTTACACAGACTCTTGGTGAACATCACCCACGTTTGAGTCAATAAGGACGGAGATGATACACTTATTACTTTGTGTAGTCTTTATGAGGATCACCTACTGAGGTTTCACACTATTAAAACCTGATATTCATGAAACTAAACAGACAAGAAAATACAATCAGTTACTGTACTAATGGTCAAAGTTCTGATCTGAATTGTATTTCACAGCTATATTTCTACCCACACAATTGCTGTTATGTACTGCTCATTTTAAATGGGATGAAATTTATCAACTAAGTAATTTAGAAATATTCTTTAACAACATTAACATGGCAGAAGGTTTTTTTGTAAATGATAGTTTACAACAACAATCGTTAACTTCTTTCGCATAGTTATTTTCTTACTTGTCTCTTACTACTCTTTGGCTTTCCTCCTCTCTGTCCCACCCCTGTAAAAGCAACCAGAAAACAAATATACCCCACCAAGGGAGCAGTTACTGCCTCCTTTTCTTTAAGGAAAGCTACTTAAGAACAGTTTACTGAGAAATCTCTTTGGTTAGGAACAAGGAGTCACAAACATATTTTTAGTCAACACAGAATGAGGTATATCAGAAAGAGAAAACAAATGCAGAAACATGCGTGTTATCCCCTTGCAGCCTACTGGCTACACGGTCACTTAGGTTGTGCGCAGCAAACATCAAACCATCTTTAAGCTCTACCATCACATTAAAGAGTGCTTTACTTTCCATTGATAAGCTGAAAGGCTAAACTCTGTACCTGTCACAGCAGGCCATTTCCTCAGCTCACATGACTCTCTTCCACTTTTTGATGTGCATCTGAATGTAGTGGTACACTTCAGCATTGCCCCCACAGCAGTGTGCACAGAAAGCAAGACAGCATGCTCTTCTTACTCATGACTGTGGTTTACATGAACACGCAACTTTGGAGGACACCACTTCAATCCTTTCAGCCTCTGCCATCTCATGATTTTCTGCCATATGTTGCCATATATTGTACTTTATATCTCACACTTCTGGTTCCCAACAAATTACATTGTATTAGGCTGAACTTGGTTTTAGTGAGTCTGGACTTGGTGATCCTGGTGGTCCTTTCCTGCCATGAGGATTCTATGACTCTAACTTCAAGCTCTTCTGGTAGTTCAGTCCTGATAATTCTGTAAATTCTTAACTCAGTGAATTCTTTTTTACCATTAACAACTGTAATCAGCAATAATTTTTATTTACTGCCAAATAAGTGCATCAAGTACGAATGAGAAGCAAGGCTGATACTGATCACTGCTAAACGGCAGGCAGTTACAGTTAGTGTTAATTAAATTCACAAGATCTGTGATTTAAGCAGTTTTTAATATATTTAAGCACTGCAGCATTGACACTGCATAGTGCATTCCCCCATCTCTTCAAATAGCTATCAAGAAATTTCAACTTCAAATGATAGCAGGCATCCAGAATACAATACAGAAAAGAATCTGTGATGCAAAATACAAAAAAATATTTTAAAAACCCAAGCTACATTAGAAATTTTGGTAAAGATGGTTAAAAGCAAAGTGGAAACAAACAAAAGCAACTCAACTTCTAGTATGGTAGCAGTTCTTATTGTATTGCATAAACAAAACAGTTGTGATCCTTACCAGACTCTGAGAACTCTGAGTCCCCCATAATTAAAACACAAAACTGTGAAACATGTTTCAGGCAACTCCCATTCTGAGTACTCAGAGGAAAGAACTTAGTAACTAAAGAACATTGACCAATCACACACTGAAAGTGGTGCGGGTTTCCAGTTATTGTTTATTTGTGGAAATATTGTGTTTATTTGTTTGTATATTGAAAAAATACTCAGTGATTAACTCATGGCACATGAAATCTTCAGTGACTCTTACAAGACTGGGGGTGTGTTGCTTTTAAAATGAAATATGATGACACACAGATTGTGTACCCTATCACTCACCAAATACTGAACAGTGGCACTAGAATAGCTGGTGGCACTCAGATATCTTACAATTGTGTTTTGGTATTCACATTTATAAGACAAAGAGAAACTGACCATACAATAATAGGATGCTTCGGGTTGGAAAAAGTATTCAAAGCTCATGTAGTCCAACTCCTCTGTAGTGAGCCAGAATATCTTCAAGATCAAGTCACTAGAGCCCTGCCCAATCTGATCTTAAGTGTTGCCTCTCTGGTCTGGGCAAGCAGTTCTGATGTTTCACCACCATCATTATAAAACTAGTCTTCCTTTTATTTAGCCTAAATGTCCCATTTTTTAGTTTAAAACTGTTACTCCCTGTCCTGTCACAACAGGCCCTGCTAAAAATATTACCCCATCTTTATTATAGGCCCCCTTTCAGTATTGAAAGGCCACAATAAGATATTCCCAGCTTCTTTTCTCCAGGCTGAACAACCCAGCTCTCTTCAGCCTTTCTTCATAGGACAGGAGCTCCATCCTTCTATTCACATTTGCAACCCTCCTCCAGACCTGCTCCAATAGGTCTATGTTCTTCTTGTTCTGAGATCTATTTACTTTGGTTTTGTTTTTTTATGATGGAGATAAGCCAGGTGTTGTTAACAAACTGACAAACTGCTGCCTTTCTGCAGCTGCTGCCATCCAGCTGCCTAGGCATGATTGAGTTAAACCTGGATGGGGAAGAAGGACTCAAACTCTGGGGTTTGCCAATTTGCTATTAAGTGGAAAAGGAAAACAAGAGCCAGGAATCTACTCCAGTCACCTTGCCTCCAATGTTACCTCCTTGAAATCTTCTACCCACTATGCTGAGTGACAAAATCAATGTCAAGGGATGAAGCTCATAGACCCTTCCTTGAGCCAGAACAAAGAATAGGTCAGGGACCTAATAAAACTAAAAATGGATGAGAAGACTTTGCTCTAACATGCCAGTTCTCTACCCTTTAATGTCCAAACCAACATAATCATCATCAGGTTGATGGAGGAAGCCCAAGGCCTTTCAAGCCCACAGTTTTTACAGAGAATACTCTAACCTATACACAATCAGCATAGCTTTCCTCCCACGCTTCCACCCCAAGTGGAATCACTCATTTTCTGCCTTGATGAAAATGCTTTCTGATGCAAAAACACTTGTATGCAAACTGTTGAGATGAGAAGATTCCTGCTGCTGAGCTCACATTTAACTCCTTTTCTGCTGCAAGCTTCATCTGTGGAACAGATCCTTCAGGGATCCAAAGAATGCTGCCTCCTCAAAGGCTACCAAGTTGGGGGGAGGGGAGGGGGGGAAATAATGGAAACAGACAATTACTACTTCCATAATAAACAATGCTGCATGCCACAAATGTTTGCCCTAAAATACCCATAGCTAGTAGAAACTACAGTTGAGATCTGTTGTTAGTTTTAGAACTTACAGTCCCACTGCTTTCAAAAGCACCAGCACTCTTGACACCAACTAAGCCAATTTATTGCCTTGTTCCCCAGAAGGATACACACATTCATGTCCTAAAATACAGTTTATTCTCAAAGACAGAAGGCGGAGGGCCATGAAGGTTGGCATGTCCCTAAAGATGACACAATACAGTTCACTTCTTCTGGAGTAACTATTTTCTAGTAGAGGAATGCCTCTGTGACTTGCTGATGGGGAAATCCATGCCAGCAACAAAAGCTGCTACTTCTTATGCAAATTTTACAGAGAGTGTGCAAAGGAAAATGAAATACTGAATATGCAGCAGTCTGTGAAGAAATTGAAAATTTGAATAATCCCTGTCTGATCTGGGCTCTGTTTCAAGGTCATCCCAACACTTGCTTTGTAATGGGTAAGACAGTAATGTGCCTCTCCCCCTGAAAGAGCACACTAGAGCCTCTCTGTACGCGCCATTCCTCAGTAGCCAGACAAACTGACCATACAGATTCAAAACAGGACAGAATTGTAAAACAGAAAATATTTTTACAGTTTTTTAATGCTGACACAAAATAACATGTTCAAGGGGACAACCTTTGATGGAACAAATGCTATTTAACCTGTTTCCCATCTCCAGGCCCAAAGGGTCTATTTAAGTAAGACTGTTGAAATGTGCAAAGCAAAGTTCTTGAGGACAAGAATGTGATATGGATAAAGCTAATGTCTTACTCAAAGAGTGGACTTCATACAGTAGTTTTTACTGTTAATGGATTTCTGAAGTTTTGGACAATTCTGAGTCACCATTAACTTGACCTATGCTTTCACACGTGTATATTTCTGATTGACAGCATTTCAAGGGTCAAGTGTAGACACCTGAAATGTCTGGAGTAAAAACTGCTGATTGATCACGTGATTATGAGATGTGATTTGAGATGTAATTATGAACTGAGACGAAATTGTAAAAAGCACAAGAATTTTCTGTCTCTTGGCATCTTCCTATCAAAGCTGGAATTCTTTTGTGGAAAATGTGGTGGCTCTGATTTAACAGGTGGCAATGTGAAGGATATGGGCCAAAATTCACCATTATCTCTGAAACTCATGATATATACCAGTTACCCCCAAATTTAACAGATTTGCTTCAATTCATGCAGCAAGCTTGTAAACAGTCTTTGTCATGAGACCCTTTGGGCCTGGAGATAGGAAACAAGTCAATTGCATTTGTTCCATCAAAGATTGTTTCCTTGAACATGTTATTTAGTCACAGCATTAAAAAACTGTAAAAAAAGTTCCTCTTTTACGGTTTTGTCCTGTTTTGAATCTGTATGGTCAGTTTGTCCGGCTAACGAGGAATGGCGCTTACAAAGAGGCTCTAGTGTGCTCACTTAAATCACCTTTCTTCTAATTGAAATATTAGTTTAAAAAAGAAGAACAAGCATGTAATTCTTCTTCCTTTTCTAGCAAAATTAATCTTTCTAATGTTTGTGAGAACATTAATGTTTACCTAGAATAGCCAAATCTTCAAAAGGAAGCGAAATCCCTACTTCAATCTGTCATTCAGTCAAATTAATGCTGTATTTAAAAGAGCCAAGGTACAACCAATTACAGCACATCCTGCCCAATCACCTGGGAGTTGCTATACAATGAACTACAATTCTATGACTACAAACAATAGGCTTGGCTTTGGTTCACAGATTACAGCAGCCAAGATGTGTCATAAATAATGTAGAACCAAGTTAATCAAAAACCATCAAGAATTCATACCACACAAAACAAAAGTGAAGACAACGTTAATGCTGGCAACCCCACTCTTCTTATGCTGAAATTTCAGTGCAAACAAGACCAATGTTATCGTTTCCACAAAGTGACTTGCTTTCTCAGTTATTTAAAAATAACTGTTAATGATTTTTGACCATTGAGGATTTTCACACTTATATTTCTATTCAGAACAGTAAGGTCAGTATTCCCAGCCACATGCCAAATCAGAGGCTAGTTTACAGAGGGAAAACAGCAGAGAGGGGTGAATCACACAATTTCTACAAATAGTATAAAATAATTTTGTTTCAATTCATAAAGAAAGATGATGAATGTGGAGTGAGTCCACTGGAGGTCACGACAATGGTGAAGGAACGGGTGCACATGATGTAGAAGGAATACTTAAGATTGCTGGTTAGGTTAGTCTGGGAAGTAAGGCTAATAGCAAATCTGATGTTGTACCCAAAGTATATTTAAGCAACAAGTCAAGGTCTCTGCTAACTGTGTACAGCAATGCCAGAGTCAGGGTGCTTTATGCTGCACATTTGTAACATACTTTTTCAATCCTTAAATAATTAACTTTCTTTCCTTCTTTAATTTCATTCAAATGTGCTTCTTGGATGCTTTCCATTCCGAACACCAATAGATTTATATATTGACCTAAGGCCATATGGAAAACTGAGGCATAAGAGTTTTCACTCTGGGATTCTGCTCTCTGCCAGAAAGTGCTGCCCTCGAACAGAGCACAGGAATAATTGTTTTACTGTGTCCTTCCCATTAGCACAGAGAAACCTGAACCGAGCCAAATGTTGTACCAAAAACAGCAGCAAGAATTTAAATATTATCACACATAGATAACTCCATCACTTTTATATTTTGCCTCCAACTTTTTTAAATGAGGATATTTTTAAGTTTACATGTGAGGCTGAAAAAAGAACAAATTAAAACCTGCTGAAACCTGAGAGGTCATGAGTTAGCTCAGTCAAGGTCTACAGGTAGGGCACAGTCAGAGACTCTCACACTCTAGCCAGTGTAATTCAGACAGCACAACTTTATTTTTAAATTCTATTCCAAAGAGACATTACAAAATTGAAGAGTGGACAGAATATGGTAACAATTAGAGTAGAACAGTGATAAGTCTCCAAATACTTGGAAGAGAGTAAACTTTAAAATAATTTTCAGTCCCGTGGGTTAACATTTTATGTCAAAATCTTCTGAACAGCCAGCAATCCAAAGGAGGGATCAACAACTACCAAAAACTATCCAAATCATATAGAAAACATAGCCATACACCCTCCTGCCAGGAAAGAAAGCCTGGAAGACTGGGTATCAAAGGTCAAATTATATAGATGTTTTTGAGGTGAACTGTTAATATACAAAGGACTAAGAAAGCAGAGTTTGGCAAGGGAGGTTATCCTCCCCCTGTATTCGGCACTGGTTAGCCCGCACCTGGAGTATTGTGTTCAGTTCTGGGCCCCTCAGTTTAGGAAGGATGTCGAGGTGCTGGAACGAGTCCAGAGAAGAGTAACTAGATTGGTAAGGGGCCTGGAAGGTTAACACTATGAGGAGAGGCTGATGGAGCCGGGTCTGTTTAGCCTGGAAAAGAAGAGGCTCAGGGGGACCTAATCGCTGTCTGTAACTACATAAAAGGTGGTTGTAGTCAGGCGGGGGTCAGTCTTTTCTCCCTGGACACTGGAGACAGGACAAGGGGTCACAGTCTTTAGCTCCATCTGGAGAGGTTTAGACTTGACATTAGGATAAGATTTTTTACTGAAAGAGTGATTAGATTTTGGAATGGGCTGGCCTTGGAGGTGGTCCAGTTGCCATCCCTGGAGGTATTCAAGGTTAGTGTGGATGAAGTGCTGAGTGGAATGATCTAGATGTCAGATGTTTAGGTTTACTTGGTTTATTTGGATTTAGGTTTAACTGGATGATCTTTAAGGTCTTTTCCAATCTTACCATTACTGTGATGTCTGCTGTATTCGCTTCCTTGGCTTTTGCCCAGAGATAGCTGTATTTCACTGATACCAAAATGTCTTTTTCTCAAGTTACGTATAGGTACCATCATCAAGAAAAACAATGCCCAATTGGCAAAGAAAATATATACTAGATCTAAAAAAACTGGTGTTTTTCAAATGAAACAGGTGATAAGTAGTATTTAATCCCCAACCCCACCCAGACTGAACTACAATTTCAGATCCTATGACATAAAATCTGAATCAAAGGTGCTCATGGATTACAGAAATACCAACAGTCTGTCAAAACAACTTTGGAACAGTTTCAAACACCAGCCTTGAAGCTCACCTTAGGCAAAACCACAAAAGCTTTTGGTAGGCATTTGGGAACAGCTATTTGCCAAGCAAAAATAAGCTGCTATCCCTGCTCTATATGCAAAAGAGGGAAACTGTGGCAATGGGGAAAGAGAGGGAACAGAAATAGGATGGGAGAAAACCAAGTATCATACGAAAACAAAATGAACAAAATCAACACCAAAAGGTAGCTCAAAGAAAGATTCAATTAACTAACTACCAGTCACCTGTTTCAGGAAGAAGGAAAAACTCTCAAATAACCCTTCCATAAATCAGAGGACCAAAAATGAAAAGATGACTACTTTTAAGTCTTTCTGTAAACTACACTCACTCCCAAATTCTTCAGCACATAAGATTATCTTTAACTTTTAAAAACTGGCCTGTATGGAGCTTTTAATTGTTCAATTCCTAGTACATTGGAGAAAGCTGCCTGACAATATGATTCTCCTAATAAATGAATTATGTGGGAAATACCGTCTTATTTTCACACCGGCAAAAATGTATTCCATGCTGCAAGGATAATGGGAGTATAAAACATTAACACTACATTTTTCTACACCGTTCTACATAATTAACTATGGAGCTGTACATTCATTCAGCCCCAACAACCAAATTAATTTGCAATCAGTTCACAGGGGAGGCACTCGAGCAGACTTAATATACTACAGAAATGAACGAAGCTGCTTGCATGCCTCATATGACATCAATGACGCAGGAGACCCAATACTAAGAGAAGCAATGGGTGGTTGGAAAACAGCAGCAGAGAAAAGGCACTTGGTCATTAGCTGCCTGTTGCAGTGAACATTACATGATCTGTTCGTTTTCCTCTGGGGGACGTTGAGCTTGACCACTTCACCGAGGTGCACATCAATGTGATGGACAGCAAAATGGCCTTCATTATCACGTGGCGTACACTTACATACCCCTGCCCTTCGTGTACGCCCCTTTTTCCCACAGACGTAGCAGAATAGAGAACCTATCGCGTCACATCCCGCAAGCCCGCATGCGCACAATACAACAGCTGCCTTGTAGTGAAACTACAGATAAGTGGGGTTAGATGGTCCTCATGGTATGTCAGCCTGAAGGTCTCCTGTTCCACTCAGGGTCAAGACAAAAACTTGAAGGAGACAAACATCAAACATCCCTAAATACACCACCTCCTTCATATTATTTGTACTAATGCAGCTTTACAGCCCCAGCGCTTATGTGATGCAACTGTGCTTGCAGTCAGTTCAACAAGTTACTTGCCAAAGAGACAAACTGGGCAAGGATCAAGGGGAGTAAAGCACAAGAACAGGTGCTTCAAAGAATGTCACAGCAGTCTGAAGTTGGAGCCAGCAGCATCACTAGTTGCTGAGTGCAATGTCATACATACTTTACCCTAAGTCATGAATTTGTCCTTTTTGGGATTTAAAAAAGTATCTTCAAGTTTTCAAATATTATCGATCATCATAAAAAAGCGATAAGCAATCAAACCAGCGGCTTTGAATGTGATTTCTTATTTATTCAATTCTCCAGAGTGGAAATGAAGCATTGCTTAATATATATAGTGTCATTCCATCTGCCCCTAGGTTATGGGCTTCAGATCCTGCCGCTGTGCTGGCCTCCTGACAGTAGAAGTTATTGGATGACAATGCAGCAAAGTACTTGTGATTAGCTAAAAACTTATGGTTCAACTGTTTCGGTATGAATTTAGGACAGAGAAATCACATCACAATAAAAGCTCTGAGACTGACTTGCAGGTAGTGTCAATACAAGCTTCCCTCTTCTATGCAGAGTAGAAGAGCGTAAGTAATATGCACTCAAAATTACAACCTCCCAGATGACTAATTCCTAGAAAGACATTGCTTCCTCTGTTCCTCACCTTAAACTTGTTTTCTGAAGCTAGCAAGAAAATGATAATTTCTTGTATGGAGACTGATGCAATGAGATACCATGAAAGATCTGAGGAAAAGCCAGCGAAGTAGCTTTCCTGAACTTCCTATTGCCTACCAACCGGATGACATCTGGTTACGAAAGATTGCTTATTCTATTACCATTGGTCCCAGCCAAAAGTATTCTACTTTAAACAAGAACCTGCAATACAATTCCCACATAGTCTGCCCATGAAAAGACATTTATACCAGTTCTAGTTAAATCAATCAGAAATTCTATTACTTAGATTCAAACAAGACAACAAGAGTCTTAAAACACTTAAAATAAGTGGTTATTCTTTATTGATAAATGAACTCATTTATGAGTTCTGTCTCTCAATGATTTCATTCCTTTTCCAGAAGGATTAAAAAAAAAAAAGGCAACCTGTAAAGCAGGTTCCCATACCTAGGATATATTTAACATGCTTAGCAGCCATGCTGCAACCAGCTCCACTAAACAAAAGCATACTGAACGCAAGAGACTTTTCCCATCACAGCTTTCCAACAGGATCTTAAGCCATATGTTGTATATTCTTTGTGTATTCACAAATTAACATAGAAATATGTAAATATACAAAATCATTAACACTCAAGTTGTTGAAGACTTGGAAGAATAATTGTAACACAGTGCTCTAATCCATGAGCAACAGATATTCAATAAAGAATTTTGGATAGACTCCTTTGGTAGCTTCTATTTGCTTGTGTAGGTTTTTGTTGGTTTGTAGGGTTTTTTTTTCAGTTCAGGCCTTCATACATAATAGCACTTAAAAAATATTTTCTACTATGGTAACACACAGACACAAAATCTTAAGCTAAGTCCTGTGCCCTGGAGAGCCATTTCCTTCAGAAGGGTCCATCTACAGGTCATGACTTGGAGAATGGTTTCCAACTGCCATGCCCAAAGTTCATTCCTTCACTGAATGGCCAAAAACTACAGCCAGAACATGTGACAAGATGAGTGCAGCCCTAAGGTAACCACAAGGTCATTGTCTCAGCGATTGGTCTTGGGAAAGGCTAGGGTTAGTCATGTGTGCCTTACCCCACACACTACAGAAGCACACTGTGACAAGGGATTTAAGACCATAAATCAATACCATTGCCACTTAAAAACCACAAGTAATCATCTCTTTAATACTTTGCACATCCCAAGGTTTATCAGGACATGTTCCTTCTATTTCTTTTGCCTTTTACATATTTTTCTTACCTGACACCCATGAAAAACAACATTCCTGATAGTCTGAAATCCACGTGTTCACTTCCAAACTATGGTTTTGCAGCTCATTTTAAATACCAAAATTAAATTTTAAATAGAGACTTTCCCACACAATTCCATTCATAATGATGCACCATAGAGTCTTAGCAAGACAGAAATTGCAGCAAAGATAATGAAAATCTCCATAATGCTATTAAGTGAACTCAGAAATACAGTCCAAGAGGACATAAAAATCTGTTGTTCAATAAGAAAAATAAAAATGCAGTTTGTAGGATGGCCTTTTCAATGGTTTTGTGTTAGTCAAAACATTTTCATAGGGGAACAGGTGTAAATAAGGATCTAACAGGAGGATAAAAGAGCTGCACAGGTATAATTGAGGGCACTCTGTTTTGACTGCAGAACCTTCATTACTCAGGATGATGTATTAGCCAGAGAACGCGCAGCTAGTTATCAGATCCTAAGCTGAGTTTGTTGTGCTAATAATTAGAAACCTTTTTTTTTTTTCTTTTTTGGCTTGTTTTTCTTGGAAAGAAAGCAAATGTGACATGGAAACCACAGACTCAGTAACTCCATCCTTTGAGGCCATTCCTACAAAGCCACTTTTCAAAGAAGAACCACAATACAAGACCATCTGGAAGTGGAAGTTGCTGCAGAATGCAGTTGCTCACTTACTAAGCAGCAGTTCGTGCCAAGAAAGAACTTCACTGTGACACTAGATTCTATATTGGAAATTTTTTTAGTTCTCCTTTTAAATCAATTTTAGGAATCAGGTGAAATGAGTTTCATCTACAAGTCCAGAGAGTTTCAAAACAAATGCTCACACTCATTTTCTCATACTCTGTGTTACACAAGGTCAGGAAATTCTACTTTTCTGAGTACCATGTCATTCACTGTGTCTACCTTAAAAGAATCTCCTGCACTCTGTACTCTGTATTTTAACCCTAGTATATAGCCATGTACCTTTGCGTAAATGGCCAAAGCACCATGTATACACTCGAATTGGTCACTGCTGACAGCCAGCTTGTACAAACGAGTACACGGCCATTTGTAGGTACAGACAGAAACAGCTGTGCTACCAAAGACAAGATTTTCCTGATGCGTTGAGGTTAGCCATATCTTCTGCTGCCTGTGAGGCTCTTGCCTCCTGCTGCCCCGCCACTGACTTGGATTCATCACCTCCTCACACAACTGTGACTTTGCTCCCTCCTCAGACTACGTTTAGAGTAAGGAGCCCTTGGAAGTTCATGCAGGATACCAAATCCAAATTAAACATGTGGAGAAGTCAGTTTCTTTTTATATTTAGTTTATTACTAACAATACTGGGCAAAAGACCCCAAAGTCTACATAGGGTTCAGCCTGCAATGGTAAGAGATGTTAACAGTGCAGTTAACAGGAACAGTACAAAGAATCTTAAATATATGCACCACCTCTAAAGATAGTTTTAGTACCCAAATTTTAAGTTGTAGTGACCGCATACACCTTTTCATTATACTAATGAGGCTAAAACACTATCACCAACCTGTATTCCAAATGCATACTTCAGTCTAGAAACACTAAAAATAAATCTGAAAACAATCCTCTGTCCCTTCTCAAGTTTATATTTAAGAGTAAGCAATGTCCTTTCTGTTTATTTCCCTACCTTGTTTTGTGTCAAATAACTCTACTATGTATCCCAACCATAACTTAATAAACAAATTATCAAGTATCAGGAATAGCCAACAAGAGAAGCACACCTTGGTATTTTCTACTACATGCTTCAATCTAACCAGGCGTGACTGCTACTAGTATACAGTTGTTAAGACTTCCATCAGCCAGCAGAAAGGTTTCATTTTATTCAACAATGAAGTTCTAAGTTAATTAAAATTTAGGTTTTCCAATTCTGTAACCTGACTTGTATGAACAGGCACAAATTACCTTCACAAATTAGCAATGTTCTGCAGAGGCACAAACATTTGTCACTTAGATTCACTTCCAAACAAAATCCATCTTCTTAATGTAAAGCCACTCCCAGGCATATACCTCTGACTGGTGTTCTCCCCCACCGTTCATATTACTCTTACTTCACACATTACTCTTACTACAACTCCAAGGTCACTAAGAATGAATAAGCATCACTTGATCGGAGTCACCCTTCCCTTCTCACTGCCCGTTTCACTAAGCAAGGAAAAAAAATCTTTTGAATGATGGAAGAAAAGAGAGACGAAGAGGAAAAAGAATGTTCTTGAGGAAAAAAAGAAAGCTGCAGTTTCAGGAAACAAAAAAGAACTCACAAACATCAAGGCAGGATTATATTTATTGATTGGCAAGATAAAAGTTTGAGATTAACAACATTAAAAAAAATTAACCTGATAGGGATTGATTAGAATACAAAACAATTGTGTTTTCACTTGGAGAATATCAAGTATCTGATATGATCTAGCTGGGCAAGAGAGGAAGAAAAATATCACACTAACTCAGGAAACAACTTGACAGGATCCATTCCCAGCAGGGCACAGAAACATCACTAAGATTAACATGTTTTTTTCCACTGACAAAAAAAAACTATACCATTTTTCACATCTGTTTTACTTTCTATTTGTTCTCATACAAATTAGATGAACGCAAAAGTGAACCAAGCAAAAAAGTTCAAAAATATATATACCCTGTGTACTCTGGGCAGGCTGCCAATGTGAGTACAACATCCCAGCTCTATCAACAAAAAGGGAGTCTCACCAGTTGACAACCTATTTACAGAGAGAACCACAGAAGTTTCCTGACTTCACAGTGAGCTTCATGTGGTATTTATTTTTATTTTATTTCATACTATTAATGAGCTGTATCTCAGAGGGACACTATTCCAGTGTTTTGCACCAGACAGTGCCATTTGTGCTCTTCCAGATCCAGCCCCTTTAACTCTCCAGCCTGACATGGGCAGAGGCAATGAAAGGAGATGAGCCCACAGCAGAACATATTTAAGGATGGATCACCCCCAGCCCAAGTGCCAATCTTCAGCATTGCCTTTCTTTCAGTTTTACCATCCTAGTTTTATAGACAACCAAAAGATCTTGTACATCTATCATTCGTGAGTGAAAAGGCCCAATTTCCTAGTGACATCTATTTGCATCATTTTTATTTGAATGTAGTTCACGCCATCTCTTTACACCAGCTGTCAGCAAGGTCTGAATGACATTGTTTCAAGTGTTTATATTCTTAAAAGAAAACAACTTTATCTGAAGCCTGTTTTACATTTATTTTGAAAGACCACAAAGTTTATTTTGAAGAGTCCGACAGAGTAAGTTTAAAAGACTTCTATGACAGATTACAGTCAAGCACGAAGAGCAAAACTTGAAACATACTGCACATGGTGCACAGGCCAGGGCACTTAATTGCGTAAGCACACATTGCTTTCGTCTTATGGGAGTACCCCAAGTGCCATTTGGTTGTCTTCTTGGCACAAGATGTTGAGCAAAACTTAAACCAGAAAAAAAGATGCAATTAATTTTGCATGTTACAAGTTTAAAGGATAATTGCAAATGAACTGGTATAGTTCATTAAAAAAGCCAGTCCTGAGCCAATGCTAAGCAGTCACCATACTGTTTCCTGAACATCCCACTATGATACTTAAAAGTTTCTTTTCTACTTAAAAATACCCTTGTGTCTTGTGACAATACCAATGCCCTTATCCACTCAGCCACTAGTATGATAACAAGGTACCTCAAAGATACATCACCACCATGAGAAATCACATACGGTTAAAACAGTCTCCCTCAAAACAAGGAATAAAGCTGGAGTGCAGTGTGTCCTGCTCATGCACCTCTCACTTCCTATTCTCTTGCCCACTGCTTCTCTTGGTTTGTCTCTGTAAAGATACTTACACTTACAGATGAATGTTGAGTCTTTATATAAGCTCTCAGACGCTATGAAATTTATAAATACATAAGACATAATGTGTGAGATAACCCATTTGTTTCTGGACCTGAAGCTTGCTACATAAGACATGAAATATGTCTCGTGTCACTCGTAACAACTATTAGGATACCCTGGAAGAATATACCAAGAATATTTCTACTGTCACAGATAAACTAGTAGAGCAAATGTTGAAGCAATATTATACTTATTGATAACAGTGTAGTACTTACTCTTTTGAGATATATGTAACAGTTTTTTTATTGTGGAAGATTTATACAGATACACAGAAAACAGAAGTGCAAAAAGTCCACTTGCGAAAACCAAATTAACACATGAGAATGTAACCAGCAAGTCTAGTACAGCAAGCTTTTACCCTAGCTCTCATATAGACCTGAGCATGCAATTTGTGCATGTATAGGCAATGAGCATATCAATATCTTCATTAAGAAATTCTAATGAAAGGAAAATCAATGTACAATTTTTTTGATTACTATATACTAGCAGTTGATGTAAAACACAATATAACTTCTGTTGGTTTCATGTTTCATCCCCTCATGACTGCTGCCGTACGAGTATTATTCACTAACCTCAATACAGTACTCAAGAGCAGTAAAAACTCTCAATGGACAAATCCTGATACAATAAGCATCTCCAAGTTTTTAAGTAATTTTGATGCAAAACTTGAAAGAAAAGAATGGCATCAGGAAGGTAACATGCTCTCTCTCATTTCTCTCTACTAGGAAAACTAATTTCAACCTTTCTTACTAAATTGCAGGAACAGCAATTGAGGAAGAGGAGGAGTAAGAGCTGACAACAATTCGGATTCTCTTGCTATATTAGAATCAATCAGCTATAAACTCAGCAGCAGTTAGTAAATAAGAGACAGATCTATCCTAAAAAACAAGGTGAGAAAGGTTATAGGAGAATCAGAGAACTCACCTCCACAAAGAGCTCTCCAGCACTTTCCCCATATCAGTATGGTAATACTTGGTAAGGATCAAGATGACCTAGAGAGGAAACAAGAAAAAATATGGTTATATGTGTAAACTCACATAAGCAGCAGAACACAGGCTGCTTTATTCTAGTGTACACAAAAGTGACATTTCTGGAAATCTGAACTGTTCTTCACTTCTTACCAGCTTTGCTTTTAGGATCATTTTTTCATTTCTCTTTCTGAGAAGTGAAATTTCAGCACTCCATTTTCTGCAAAACTGGTGACTTTGTGAAAGATTACCCATCTCGCACTAAGCAGTGGGGTTGGAATAGTCACAAATTCCCTCAACACATGACAGCACCCAAGCAATGTTTATGACTTCCTCAACAGGAAGAGCCAATCTACGGACACAATTGTATCTTTATTAATACAAAGTGTTGCTGGCTAATTTTGATTATCTAGATTAAGAAATTCAAGCAGAAAATGAGCTCTGGTTTTCCCTACAAGAAGTCAGCTTCCATGTCTGTAACCTTTCATTCTTACAAATAGAACTCCGCCCCCACCCCACCTCCCAAGCTATCCTAGCATCCACAAAATGTCTTCTACCTATAAGGAGAGACAGTAAGAAACTGTTTCCGTTCAGTCAAAACCCAGCAAATTCACTGGTCAAAGAGGATAAAGTCCTAGTCCATGACTGCTGTATCAAGCTGAATGCTGTAGTTTATATTTAGATAAAATTTCTTTCACTTGCTGCCAGTCCATTATTCAAATGCCTGTTTGATTACTCAATTAACATGCCGACAACACATTTATGTTGCATATATTCTGGAGTCTGTGAAAGAACCAAAGTCCTCAGCACAGGTATTACACAGAGAGTGCTTTAGAAACAGCACAACATTTACAGAACTAGTCTTGCTTGGGGTTAACCAAACTTCATTCCACTGCAATATTCTTCATAGAATCATTCGAGATCAGAAGGGACCTCTAAAAATCATCCAGTTCAATCCCCCTGCCACAGCAGGATCACCTACACCAAATCACACAGGAACACATCCAAGTGGGTCTTGAACATCTCCAGAGAAGGAGACTCTACAACCCCCATGGGCAGCCTGTTCCAACACTCCACCACCCTCACTGTGAACAAGTTCCTTCTGATATTTAGATGGAAGCTCCTATGTTCCAGCTTGCACCCATTGCCCCTTGTCCTATCACCAGATGACACTGAGATGAGCCAGGCTCCATCCTCATAACACCCACCCCTCACATATTTATAGACATGAATAAGGTCACTCCTCAGCCTCCTCCAAGCTCAAGAAACCCAGATCCCTCAGCCTTTCCTGATAAGGGAGATGTTCTACTTCCTTCATTCTCTTTGTTGCTCTACACTGGACACCCTCCAGCAGCTCTGTGTCCTTCTGGAACTGAGGGGCTCAGAACTGGACACAATATGTGGTCCAGATGTGGTCTTACTAGTGCAGACTAGAGGGGGAAAGAGATCTGCTAACCACCCCCCTTCTGTATATTGATACAAACAAGACCAGAATCAATCCACAGTTCACAAATAGTGAAGAATCAGAACTACTGGACCACTTTCTTTCTTGGAATTTGATGGTTTATTAAAAAATAAAATAATGCAATCAAGAACATAAAACCTTTTACTTTTAAATAGGTTACTGCAACACTGACAAAGCCAAAAGAAAGAATCATTTCCCAAAGGAGAGAGTATTTACTGATGAGATTTCTGGCTACAGCCCAAGCGGGCTCTGTCAGATCAGCTTTTTAATCTATTGTCAGTGTCTTAACTATGGCTTTCTGCTGGTTCTTGCAATTAAGGAGAAAAAGAAAGAAACTTTACTACTGGGAGCATCTATTGGCCCCAATTACCAAGGAAAAAGTTTCAGACTCTGCCTTTCTGAACAACTGAAGTTCCTCTTAGGTGACAAAACATTGACCTGGGAGGTTTTTTTTAAGCGATACAAGCATGCATTAAACAAAATATCAACAGACGTAAAAGATAACACTTTGTTTTCCTGCATCCATACAGAACCAGATACTGAAGCTAGAACTAGTGAACCACCGTTTTTCATTCCTGCATATCCCTACTGCCATAACTGCTAATGCTCAGATGATTTTCAGCTATGTATGTTGGAGCCATTACCCTGCCATAGAAGAAGCCTGATCTTAAATCCTGAATTAAACCTGGTTACTACCACACTCAAGATCCCATTCAATCCACCTGCACTCAACTTAACTTTTATGGAAGCAACAAAGCTCCTGCCAAATACGCCATTTCCGATCTCAAGTGTTAAAGAGTTCCAGGAACAAGGGGTGAGCTCACCGTACAGCTTAATGGCCATAATTCACTGATGGGATGCACATATAAATCAGAAAAAGCTCTCGTTCCACACTTCAGATGAATGGCTTTCAGGTACCTGCAAACTGCATTGGGGAGCAGCACTAAGCAGTGTCTTATTTATGCTGCGTGACTGTTGCCTAATCAGAGTTACAGCTCTGAGTAGCATATGTCTGTATTTCCCAGTCTGACCAGTAAATTCTGATTCTTCCATGCCTTTCCATTGCTTCAGTTAGCTCCTGAGTGGGTGGGTAGTTACAGCTCAAAACTGTTCTCCAAACAAAAGAGTTCTGTCAATTTCTGAGCCAAAAATCTCTGATCCCCTCCTTGAGGTAGGCCTATCTTCAGGAGTGCATGGGGGGTTTAGTGAATGATGCACAGGGAAAACAACTGAAAAATTCCACTAACATTATCCATGAAGAATTAGTTAGACCAATCGATGTTTTCCCCTTTCCCCCTTCCTTTTCTCTTGAAAATGTTTTACATCAAGGCTGGACTAAACAGCAAAAACTTCACTTTAAGAAGTAGCATGTGCTTTTAATAATTTTCTAATAAAATTTTGGCTTAAAGCAAAGCAGTCCATTTTAATCCTCTCTCTTCCTCGCCATGTCAGCCAAGAGGGGTGAGGAAGGAAAAAGGAATTTTGATAACTTTCACTGGTGTTTATATTTTATCTTTGGGGTTTTTTTCCCTTTTCTATGAAAGATTTGCTAAGACCTTTCTTGTTTTGATCAACACCAGTTTATGTTAAAAGTATCTTGAATTCTTCCCCCCCACCCACCCCTGCTCCCTCCATGATATATTCTCTCATGGACCACTCTTAACAGAGGTCCCTTTTTCTACCTACAAGTAGTCTTATAGCTTAGATTTGTGATTTGAAGTAGGGGGTGTTTTTGCATCTGCTTATAAATTTAATAGAAGAAGACTCATACTTTCAAGCACATAATTGCAAATATAATTACAAGTTTTTGTTTTCCCAAGTTTATTACATGTTGAGAACGCACTGTAAATAAATTCCACAGAGACGGGGAACCAGGAACTCAGGTTGTTGCAAACTTTTTAGCATCTGCTTAATTAAAATCATGAGAATGATTCTACTAAAATCAAGCAAAGTGTTTGTAAGAGTCACTTGAACAAGCACTTAACACTGTGTAGGACTGGAACAGAAGCGGGTGTTTTGTTCAAGAACGCAACCTAACTCACATTTCAGCTATTAAACTACTTCACTTCAAACTGCTACTCTCAACATATTCATTTTGCTGCTCCTTTCACTAACCATTAGGTGCAGCTCCAAGATTTCTGGGGATATTGCAGATGCAGAGCTTGCTCAAGCCAACAGGAAATTAATTTGAAGGCCATAGAACCACAAATCAAAATTCTAGATTAAATCCTTAGCTTGAGAAACTCTAATATTATTAGCTACTTATTCAATTAAGCTTCCATCTCTATTTCAGAGAGCCCAAAACAACGTCAATATGGCACAAAAAAACCCCTGTATTCAGTCACCTCCTCCTTTTCATTTTTTGAAACACATCCAGAGTATTTTTTAGGTTTAAGTATAAATATGACACTTGATAACCTCTTTAACATGACATCTGCAAACATGCCAAGAGAATCATCTCTAAAGCATGAAACAAGAATATTTTTCTTAGTCTAGCTTGACTCCTAGTTATAATTTATGAAATGTAGACTAGCTTTACTTAACACTTTTAATAACATATTCTAGATTGAATTAGCAATCCTTCCCACAGAAACAAGCCTGTTGTGTGAATATTCTTTTCCATTCCATAAAATTCAAGACAAAGCAGGGCTGACATCCATAGAAAACACATGTAACACACTTTACTCTTCTAAATCTTAGGAATCCAATGTTATGAATAGGCAGTTCACCTTGGTCAATGTTACGCAGCTTTCAGTATCAGAAAAGTAAGGTCACATTTTCACTATTGTTTGTGAAATGGTCCAAGTCTGCCATTCAGCATTACTGCCCCATAGTAAAATAGAAAATTGAAAAAGACCTTCCAATTTGCATCACTAACTCCTTTTTCAAAGCTACAACTGCTTTGGAGTTGGATTTGTTAGGTTTTTTTTTTTCCCAACATTACCACATAAAAATAATCATGCTTTCTATTTCAAAACCAAATTATTATACAAGACATATGGAAACATCTGTAGAAAATACCCCAAGCTGAGAAGACAGTTTATTTGACACAGGGCTGTTAGCAGATCCACTCATACTGGTTACTCTCCTTCACAGCTGCTCTGTGTTCACCAGAACCAAAGGAATAAATAACATTTCACTAGAAAATATATTTATCAACCTACATTGACCTCAAAATTCTTTTTAATTATGTCCACAAATGGCTTACAGTATTCAAATAATACCTAATTGCCTGTCATAAAGGGGCTTTATAAGTGTGTATGGAATCAAGGACTTTGATGCTATATCAAGATCAGCCAAAAAGCCACAAAACTCTGTATCCTTCTTATAATAAATAAGGTCTGGATTTCATATTTCCTGAATACTGTAGAGGTTTCTTATAATTAAGAAATCATAGAATCATTAGGGATCAGAAGGGACCTCAAAAGCTCATTCAGTCCAATCCCCCTGCCACAGCAGGATCACCTAGACCAAGTCGCACAGGAACATGTCCAGGTGAGTTTTAAATATAAACGTGATCATGTGATGTACAAGAGGGAACAACGGCACACTCCTACCTGAAAGACAAAGTGGCAGGACAAAAAGCATTTCTAGTATTAGAGATAGAGTGATGTTGATCAAATATTTCAGTCAGAAAATCAGAGACAAAGTAGATGCAAAACTGATTTCACATCATTTGTGACAGCAAGCATTGAACAAGCATTAACACCCACTGGGGTACTTTAACACCCCTTATTCCAAAGGGAAAAATCAGACCCAGACATCGACACCATATGAAGAAAGGCTGAGGGAGCTGGGTCTCTTGAGCTTGGAGAAGAGGAGACTGAGGGGTGATCTCATTCATATCTATAAATATGTGAGGGGTGGGTATCAGAAGGATGGAGCCAGGCTCTTCTCAGGGTCATCTAGTGATAGGACAAGGGGCAATGGGTGCAAGCTGGAACATAGGAGGTTCTATATAAATATCAGAAGGAACTTCTTCACTGTGAGGTTAATGGAGCGTTGGAACAGGCTGCCCAGGGAGGTTGTGGAGTCTCCTTCTCTGGAGACATTCAAGACCCACCTGGATATTTTCCTGTGTGACTTGGTCTAGGTGATCCTGCTGTGGCAGGGGGATTGGACTAGATGATCTTTCAAGGTCCCTTCCGATCCCCTAAGGATTCTATGACACAAAAGCTGAACAAGAGGAAGAAAAAAATACAAAAAAGTCAAGGGGTTGCGTAGTAGAACAGGACTAGCACAGAGCCAATATGAGCATTTTACTCCAAGTGCTGCCTAAAAAATTCCTGTAGTCCCCAATTATGATCAGTCTTGTAGCAGGGTAGACCCAAGGGCAAGGACCATTTTCTCTGAAGCTTCACACAGGGATAAACTAGCCCAAATGCCACCCCCTCCTTTTACCGGGTGGATGTTAATCTGTGCCTGCCTTTTATTTCAACTGTTTCACCTCTACTAATCTTGCTAAAACAATTTCAGCAGAAGTAACACACTGGCCCTTAGTATAGTGGGAAAGGGGACCACTCCCACTTAAATGTCAAGCCCTTCTGCTCCCTGTAGCCACATTCAGAAAAGAATTGAAACACTTCAAGTGACATTAACAGCATTCAGCTACTGTAAAACACTGAGAATCAACGCCATTGAGACAAATGGGCTTTCATCCTTCTTCATCTTCCACATTATGCCTGAAGCAGCAGAACTTCTTATCTGTGCCAATGGAAAGGATGTAAAGGAGCTGAGGGAACATCCAAGTGGGTTATAGGAGACTATTACAGAGGGCTTGGGAGCAGTTGGGAAAATTGGTCAGGGGCCAAATATGTCAGAGAAAACACTGAAAGGGGCTGGGGGAGTGATGGAGAGTTCTCTGTATTCATTCCAGAGCCAAACTAGGAGGCTTCCAATCTGCGAGGACTGAATTTTTGCCAGCTTTTTGTATTTCCTCATACAGTCTCTGCCATAGGTGTTCATTACTTTAAGAGCCATGAAGACATTAAAGCTAAGTGGAACTGTACAGCATTATCTGCGAAAAGCAGCTATTTCACCAGGCAATGCTGCATCATTTTGAATTCCTAGCTAACGCCTATCCTGTCACACAGCTACTATGCTTTAGTGTAACTAGTATGAGTATTAACACAATCATTCATCTTAGAGCCAGGTTTCAAATTGGTCTTACATTCCAATCTTAAACCTCTAAAACATTTCAAATGACCTTCAGATCAAGTAGATACAAGCATGAAAGATTGTAGGCCCTGATAAATGAGGTCTATATTTCTTTATTTTACTCCAGCAAAGTCTTAGGCATTTGACAGATTCTTTGGAGACAGTTTATGTATGTCAGCATTTAGCAGGCTGTAGCCAGAGCTGCAAAGCAGTTTCAACACACTCTTAATGTGAAATTCTCCCCCCTCAACACTGATGTTTTTCATGCTTGGTCTCCCTTCTGTGATCCCAGATTGTTCTAGAAATATGTTAAGAACCTTTTTCCTGATGTTATGGTAAGTATTTTTTCTTAGATATAAGTATGGTTAAAACAGTTAAGCAGTACAAGACTTGAAAGGAAAATATTTTTAATTCATGGCTAGACCACTTCTAAACAGTTATCTCTAACATTTACACCCTCTCATGGCTTTTTTCTGTAGAAAGGCAGTTATTTCAGGCTTCTATGATCCTCACATCCCCTTAACATAAGGTAGTAGTACTGTCAATTTTACAGTTGGGAAATGGAGGCAGAGATCTATCTCATTTATCGAACCTAACACTAGGATGTACCAGCCTTTAGGGACAGAAACCCTCTGGGGGTCATTTTTGCCTGACTAGATCTGACTAGTCCTTTGGAAGTACATTTTTCCTATCAATTTATCATGCTAAGGACCTATACTTTCAGCTTCACCATCTCAGGATGGACACATTTCAAAACTGGAAGAATCTATGCATGAAGGAGTTGTGGAAGAAGCCAAGGCAGATCATAAAACAACATATAAAAAGAGGGCAAACCAAGAAGAAGCAGGATTAACAGGTAACACTAATTCTGTGTGCCACTAACCTTAAGGACATCTTTTTCCAATATAGGATGCTCCCAGATGCAAGTAGTATCCACTCAAACCCACTTACCCCAATGCTAGTATCCATGACTTAAAGAAGCGTGCCAGCACTTTGCAGAGCGAAGAGATCTGAAGCACAATTATGTGCTTCTATACCACAGATGTCCTAGCTGACGTTAATCCTTACAAAAAGTCAACATTTTCAATATGGCAAAAAGTCATTTTTTCCCATATATCTGCCTTTTCACCGAGGAGTGACTGGAAATCTGAGGGAAAA
Source organism: Upupa epops (assembly GCA_013397515.1). Lineage (NCBI taxonomy): Eukaryota > Metazoa > Chordata > Aves > Bucerotiformes > Upupidae > Upupa > Upupa epops. The sequence continues at coordinate 105,729 of VZRI01010051.1, forward strand.
GTTCAAAAAAACTCATGCAGCTATATCTGATCCCAGAAAGTGCAAACTAGATTTGTTAACTACTCAAAGTAACCAACATTTCAGTGCTTCAAAACGGCATGTACAACTATGATGTTTTACATACCAAGCTTCTCCATTTCTGAACTTACTTCTACCAAACACTTAAAACTTCTGTACAGTGTGCACTTACTGTTTTTCATTATATTGAGCATCTATCCAGAACTGCTATTTATTTTGCAGTCTTTTCCCCCCCTATTAGTGTGTTCCATATTTGTATTGTCTCCATTTATATTAGAATCAGAGAGCAAGAAAAACATTCATTTGCTAAAGTCTTTGGGGTGAAAAATTGCTATTGAGTTTGGGGCTGTATCCTCTGCACTCTGTTTATCAGTGCCTTTCTGTCATGGCATTGGTTAAAATCCAAACCCTAAATTCCAAAAAACAAAAAAAAACCAAACAACAAAACAAAACCACCACAACAGTTTGCAAAAGTCAGAGAAGTTTCAGTTTGTTTAACTTTGTTCTGCAATATGGTACTTTTCATATGAAAAAGACTATGGACTTGTACCCAGAGAAAGCTATGCTCTGTGGTTCGGAAATAAAATGGCAATTTTTCAGCTCAAAGATTTTAGTAAACGCATGTTTTTCTTGCTCCCTCCTCACTTTTCCATATCCATGCATTTATTTTGAGTCTGATCCAAAGTCTCTTTAAACCAATGGGAATCTGGATTAAGCCCATTCTAAACATATTAGCAGTAAATCAGATCTTGACAGGTTTTTTTCATGAAGAGAAGGATCCAATTTTAATAAAACCAGTATTGCAGAAGCCTCATACACTTTGTGCACAGAAGAAACAGCCACACTCTGTTTTCCGCAAAACACAGTCATACAAATGTATGACTTTGAAATGTCAAGTTATAAGAGACAGCAAACTGAAAACTAACGGCTAAGGTTATACTTAACAATGCATACTTTTTTGGGAGCCTACAGTAGGGCCTTACACTTCTGAATGACTCCCTAAAAAGACATTTCTTAAAGTAAAAGTTCACTCAATGTATAAGAGAAAGCGACAAAGATGAGCTACTAGAAATTACCTCAGACCTATTATGTCATGATCACCTATGCATATTTACTTCTTTTTTAAAATACTGTTTTTTGTGAGGATTTTACAGGATTAAGTGCCACAGGGAAAAAATACCACCCATGTTCCTAAAACAATATTCAATTCCTTTAGTTTTCCCATTTTGGAACAAAAACTATCTTTTAAATCAGTAGAGAATTAATATCCCAACCTCTCCCAATCTCATTAATCTTATATAGCACAGTAGGCCTGCATTTTTCAACAGCAAGTAGAAAAGACACTCAATCTAACCCAAGCAATAGCTTGTAGGGATATATTTTGTAGGCATAATAAAATTAATAAAATATCCATTCAATGCTATTCAGCTACCTCCTGAAGACAGAAGGATGTCAAATGCTGATGGAGGTTTAGGAGAAAAAAAAGATAACATATTCTTTCTACCCTGCCAGTTCTTCAATGAACCCTCTTTCTCCCAATGGGAGAACAGTGACAGTTGTTCAGGAAGAGTAGTGTCAGAAATAAGGAAACAAGAGATTATAAAATCCATATAGCTTAGGAAAATAGAGAACAAAATGTCTCAGGCTTTCTTTCAGAAGCTTGAAGCGAGCAAGCAGAAACACATTACAGTATTAGTTGTAGCAGCATTGTTATTAGCGTTATATGAAGAAAGAAATTATAAATGTTGAAGTTCAGTGCTGGGAGACATTAACTCAGTTCAGAGATTTCTACCCCTATTCCCAAACGACCCAGCTCAGAGAGCTGTCCACACAAACCTCTGAACTTTCAAGGGCATTGATTCCTTATCAGCAGGGGAAGAAATCAAGTGCTCTCCATACTCACTAGTCCAAAGAAGGTGAAACATCCTTTAATCTCTGTGACAAGAAACGCACAGCAAGTTACCTCCAAGTAATAGTTTTTGTGGCTTCCCATTGCTTTCCCCAAGTCACAAAATCAGCAGCTCAAAGTGCATTTCTCAGGGAGGAGACACAACACATACCAGCTCTTAAACAGTTGCTAATTAACTAAGACATGACAGGATAAAGATCCAAAAATTGAAACAAGAGGTCTAGAGTATGAATGTAATGGATATAGAAGACTACATTGAAGAAAAACAGGCATCATAAGATAGCTGGAAATAATGTGAATTTCCATGAGTAAGAGAGGCATTAAACATGCTACCAGAGAAATAGATCAACCAGGAAGGGGAAAACAAATGCTTGAGCATGTCAGCTCAATTCTTTGCTTCCTGTCCGGCTCAAGGAGTGATGATTCTCACGGCAAGTTAGGGACTGATGCTTCTCCAAATAGCCTAAGAGATATTTACTCCTCAGTGCCATAATAGAAATAGCTTAAGGAATTGTGCAGGGTGTCTGATCACGGCTCTGACAACACTTGGGTTAGTTCCAGTAGCCTGGTGCTAGGGCTGCCTGTTGTCCTTTCAATTATTATTTTTTTTTTTAATTTTTCTCAAAGAATACTAAGAGTCTGTGAACTGAAGTTGTAAGTCACATGCCCAGGAACAGTGGATTTGTGTCTACGAATCAAGACTAGCTGCTAAATCTCAAAAAAACCCAAAAAACAAAAAACAAAAAAACAACAAAAAACCACAAAGAAACCTCACATACTCCTCTCCCCATAATGAATGCATTATGGATACATTCCCCTGGATTTGTGTTCAATTATTAATTACTCTTCAGCTTTGCAGTGGCTCTCATGGTTATTTCACACAGACTAAAGAAAAGGGTCCACCCTCCTTCAGGCAGGAGAGAGATATGGGGTTGGACAAAAGGAAAGATGGGGACAAAATCCATCACCCTCCAAAATAATCTGTTTATTTAATAGTTTCACAAGATGACACTGTTCAAAATTATATTTTTAACACCAAAGGAAAAGGACAGAAATAAAAAATTTAATAACTGCCTCTAGCTAAATGTTTCCTATCCAGAACGCTTAGAATTGAGCTGCCAAATAGATATTTCGTAAAGGAATTGCAACTACAACCTTAATTCTGCTAATGTTCAATACAATCAAGTATAACAATCCTCATGGAAGGTAATAGCAGATAATGATCAGAAAAGCTAATGTTTTCATTATCAATTTAGACAGAATCCAAGTGCATAAAGGCTAGGAGGGAAATGTTTACTAGGATGGTAGACAAAGTAATTCCTGAACTAAAAAGAAAGTGAAGAAAACTAAAGAAACCACACAAAAAAAGCAAATAACAAAAAGGCAAAAATATGTATTTCAACAAAATTAAAACATTTTTCTTCCCAGTAGCAGTACCTTTTTACTGTAAAGTGAATTATTTTTGTACTTAAGTGTCTCAGACAGATTGTAAGGCATTTTGCAATCTAGCTTTAGGATTCAATAAACGTAAGATTTAGCCCCTAAAATTCACCTGTAGTCTGACTGAAACAAAATAAAAACAATAGTGTGAGATAAAGCTTCCAAATCAATCATAGAATGAGCTAGAAACAGAATAAAGCCGGATAGCATGTCTAAGGTATTAATTGGTTAATTTTGCTCTGATATTGGAAATGGCCACTGTAGAGTAGAAAATGATACTTCCTAAAAAGGCACTCTATAAAAAGATGTGGTAAGCCAAAATTCTAGCTTCTTTGTGACTACTATATCTCAGGCACTGTCTCACCCCAGGCTATGGCTCTCCTTAACTCCCTGGAGGAACATATGTTTGTTGGGAGGTGCACCCAGGCAGGGGGAACTACAGGTAGAGCCAATCAAGTGTGCAGGAGGGAAAGAGATCACAGTAATGATGAGGCTGGAAAAGACCTTAAAGATCATCCACTCCAACCTAAAACCAACCAAGTAAACCTAAACATATCTAGATCATGCCACTCAGCATTTCATCCAGCCTAACCTTAAACATCTCCAGAGACAGTGACCCAACCACCTCTGTGGGCAGCCTGTTCCAAAACTGGACCACTCTTTCAGTGAAAAACCTCTTCCTAATGTCAAGTCTAAACCTCCCCCAATGGAGCTTAAGACTGTGACCCCTTGTCCTGTCTCCAGGGTCCAGGGAGAAAAGACCGACCCCCCGCCTGACTACAACCACCTTTTAGGTAGTTATAGACAGCGATAAGGTCACCCCTGAGCCTCCTCTTCTCCCGGCTAATCAGACCCAGCTCCATCAGCCTCTCCTTGTAGGGCTTATCTTCCAGGCCCTTTAACATTCTAATTGCTCTTCTCTGGACTCTTACACCCTGTATGTGATACTCTGAGGTATCATATAATTATCATATTGCTTGCAATGTGCAGCCATTATGAGGAGTCAAACAGCAACACTCCATTAACCCTTGGATGACAGGAATAGCAAAAGCATTTCAGATGCAAAGTCCAAAGCTAGAAGGGATCACCTGGTCCTTCCCAGCCAGGTGGTGCTTCTCCTTCTGCTCCAAACCCAGGTGTACATAACTCAGAAATATGTGTAAAGCATATTTCAACATCTTCCTTTGGCTGTGAGTGCCAGTACTTTTTCATGCAGTCAACCAGGTAATGACAACTTCTAGACTAAACTCTTTTACCTTCAACATTTAGCTATAGGATCTTGTTGTGTCCTTGTATAAGATATTAAAAAGCCTCTGGTGACCAAAATATTCTCCATAAATACTTAAAAACAGAATCACATTACCTCCTGACCTTTTCTCTTTGATAAGATTAATGCGTGGCCTCCCTACAACCCACCTCATAAAGCTTATTCCAGCATCTGGATAATTTTTTGGGTTCTCTCCCCACCCCTTAACTCCAGAGTATGTCCTCTAGAACTGAGGACACTGAGGTGTGGGCACTAGATCTGAACAACAGCAGCTAATAGAGGCAAAGGCAAGTTAATTTTCTATCTTGTATTTGATATATCCTTTACAGACAGCCCACAAACAACTCACATGAGCCTCTTCACCGGTTTCCATGAAGAGTGATTCTGGGATAATGGTGCATGGTGCTGCTGTTGGAAAGCTGTGTTAAACATTTTGTTCTTTCCATAGAAGGAAAAGACCATTTGGCAAACACACCTAACAAAATTGGGGCATGCAGAGGAGGGATTAAATGAATGCAGATATATACAAAAATAATCAACATTTTTTCATCCATGCCACCAGGTTCTCTCCAAGAATTTGAGGATTCTGTTCAGCATCCCAGACATTATTCATCAGTCAGATTCCAGAGAGCTTTTTCTAATCTGTCTCCTCTTGTTTAGCCTTGAGCTTTGTAGGATTCCACCTACACTTCCAGCAATAATTATTCTAACTACTTTCTGCTTCCCTGGGCTAATTGCCAGTAGAATTAAATTGATTTTCTGCAGAAGAGTGAGCAAGTTTGTCAAGAAAAAGTCTGCAGTTGCAGACAAGGAGGGAAAAAAATATTAAAGAAATTAACAAACTTCCAAGTTCAGCTCACAAATACAGCAAGGAATTGCAGCATCAAAAACAAGCCTCTCAAGCCCTTTCTGTCACACCAACTCAGCTTAAGTACAGGTCAAGGAAGCAACATCCCCAATGACCTTCCAAACTGAGAGTCTTCTATTGATTTTTTAATTTCCTGATGTACTTGCTCTTAATCTGGCTGTATTAAAATTATTTTGGCTGAAACTGTGTCAACTAATCATCCTTTTCAGATTACCCTTGCAACAACCTTCATTAGTTTAGCAATTTAGGTGCTATCTACACACTTCAGAGCAAAATTCACATTTGTGTGTGTACTGATGACTGAAAATTCGAAATACTGACTAGCACTGGATTAATAACTAAAGCCTAGAAACCAAGGTAATAATTTTTTTGCAAAACTGTGAATTAAGTCCCCACATCCTCCCCAAGGAAATTTTCTTTTTTTTCATGGCAATTGCCCCAAATGGACTATTGTAGCTGGTAGAAAATGCACTCCAACCTCTGTAGCTGACAGACCTGCCTTGGGTTGTAAACACCAAGATTCATTTTTCAACACCAAGCCATCATCTGAATTCACAACTTTTAAGAAAACACCACATGCTCCGAGTCATATTTACCCAACACTAAAAAGCCTACCAGGAAAACACAACTTGATTCTCATAAGGCAATAGGTTACATTCCTAATTGCAGAACTGGAAACTGTTAAAAAAAGGAAACTGTTCACTACATTAAAGGTGCTCAGCACAAGTGGCTCCAGTGCTTCAGTTAGCTTGAGGGTCTACACTGTACTTGATCGAATCAAAGGCCTTACTCTCACATTCATCTCTCCATAACTCATTTCTTTGTTGCCTTTTCTAGGAAAATGAAGTTTTAAAATTTGCGCTTCATATCATCATAATAACTGAGCAGTCTTTGCCCTCCTCTTTAAAAAGGGGGTTTTGGCCTTTTTGGAATAGAAGGTCCAGGGGCAAAGATTTATGTAACTCAAGCTTCTAAGTTGCATTCAGATCCTCATGGTAAAGACTGACGTATAAACTAAGTCTCCTTACACCCAGGTAAGAGATCCTACTGTTGATATTTATAATTCGGCAGCTCCCTATCAACAGCCACACACAGAATCTAACATACTGTGCCTATTTTTGGGATCCTGCTGCAACAAAAATTAACAAACTGGACTGAATCCAGTAAAGGAACTGGCCAGAAGCATACAAATCAGGAAATGTAAAGCAGCTTTATCTGGCTAATGAAGAGAACACTATGGCAGCATTTTCCACTACTTAAAGAGAAGAAAGACACACTCTTCAAGAGTCTGAGAACAACAGAAGAAAAACCAGAAGCTGGAGGACAAATTCTAGTGGGACAGAGAATGAAGAATATTTTCACCATGCGTGTGGTTAAGTCTATGACAGGTCTCTCAGCAAGAATAAGGAATCTCTATCCTATCTCAAAATGCACATATACCAAGCCCTTAACTACATCTCACTTTTGATATAAGTGCTACTTTGAGCAGGAAGCTGGGCCAAGTGACCTCCAGATGTCCATTCCAACCTCAGACAGAACTGTTTCACAGGACATCAAATTCTGTGTTACATTAACTGCTTTAAAATTAATCTTGTCTGCTTTGATATCTCATATGACTGTCATGCAGACAACAGAATTTCTTACCAAATTTTGAAGTAAAAAACTTTAAAACATACTGTTTTCTCTAATAGCATAACCACTTCCACCACTTAATCAAAAAACCACTTTATTCTTTTAATAATGACTTCATTAAAGCATATTTGAATGATATATAACATATCAACTCCATTACCGCTATTGCAGTAAGCCATTCTCACCATGATAACTGGATAGCAAAAACTCATTTTTTTCCCTGAGATAAAGCAAATTTAGAAATAAATTTGTCTAAGTAGAAATGCTAACTCTTTTTCATGGCAATTTTTGCAGACATAGTAAGTAAGTTGCCATGCCTCACTTCTTTTTTACCTTTGTTTTTATATCTGTCCCTGTTTGAAAATTACCACATTTTCAACTGTTAGTTGTTGTGCTTTTATGCTGAAAAAGTGTTTTATTTTGAAGCTGGAGGTAGCTTTCTTAGCAGACTTCCTGCATCAGTATCTGGACTCTACAGGTGGTTTATGGATAGAGTCTATAAAAGGGAAGGCATTTCCTGCTTCTTTGTCTTTCTTCCTCATCATCTTTGCCCTTCTCATGCTTCTCCTCCGATACATCTTGCGAGACAGAGAACTCCTATACAGGAGAGCTCCCTCCACAGCTCCTCCTAGGGTGGGGGGAGCGAGCAATAGCACTCAACCTCCTGCCACCGTGGAACACAAAAGAGCCTAAACCTGGCTGTAGCTCTTCTGCCAGGGTACCCACAGCCTTCTTTCACATGGCAGCTTAAACACAAAGACAGCAGACCTTTTCGGACTGTGGCCAGCACCAGCTCATCCTAGGTTCTGGCAGGAGGCCAAAAAGTCACTGTCCACACCGGCAGCCCTCTCTTTTGCTGAGGGCTCACACACAGAAATCCAGCACCAGCTCATGGCAGGGGGCCAAAGTAAAGGCAACTCTTCCACAACCACCTCTACAGCTTGATCACCTTTGAAGATTCCAAAGGTGAGCTCTTAACCCTCTCCCTCCCTTGGTGTCTAACCACAGGGGAGAAGGAAGGGCTCTGTATAAGGCCTGCAGAAAGCCCTTGTATGAGACATCAAAAAGCCTATTTGCCATAAGAGGCATTGTCCCACATAACCAGCACTATGTTGACTTTGTCTCCACCAGACTGGCAAAGATCCTGTATACTCTGCCACTGAGAGAAGCGTCTACTAAGAGAGAGAAACAGAGATCACAAGTACTGATCTCCTAAGCCTTTGGCAAACAGAGAGGGAGTCTGGAATTCTGTTGTATCCTCCACATTTGATGCTGCTATAGCTTCAAAGAAGAGCCCTGAGCCTATGGAAGCTAGAAGTATGCCAGAGACATCAGAGGGCTGACATCTGCATGAGGACCAGGAAAAGGAACTTTTCCACAAGCATCAAATGTATATTTTTTGCTGTATTCCTGTCACCACCCCCACCCCTTTCTCTTCTGGACAGTGGTGTGCAAGTGTGTGTGTGTTGTGGCTTCGTAATTATGATTGTTGGTGCCCCAGAGCTCTCATATAAGGCCAAAAAACTGATATACTAGCTGTCTCCCATTTCTCTCAGAGTGTGCGTAAAGGCATTGTGTACACTTCCTGTTTTACCTTTTTGACTCTTTTACTTACTTGGGGATTTTTCCCTTTCTTCTTGTTGCCTGTTGAACTCTCAGTGAGAGCTAGTTGTTGTGCTAGAATTACAGGCACCAACCCAAACCAATTTAGATTGCCTCCTTAAACCATTACAACATCCTTTCTTGTAATCATAGTATGGCATTGGAAACACTATAGCTACACTGTACCCCTTGAAAAACTTAAAATTAACTACAGGCTTTAATTTGTTATATTAAACACTAAGAATTTAGGGGTATTTCTTATAGGCCAGAAAGTATATTTTTAATTGTGAGTCTTAGAGTTGAGCCACTAATTTCCCAGAGAAAGAGCAAGAAATTCTCATCTCTTTTCCTAAGCACCATTATAAAAGCTCTTTGTCAAGGAGAGGGGGGCACCGTATACCAGTGACAAGTCATCTTCCAATACACAGTCAATAAAACATTTTGAAATAATCTGGATGAAACATTGCATTGAAATATAACACTACATCATATGCTGTCATTTTAGAGGTAAAGCTATTTGCTGTTGCAGTTTGCCTTTCATGTGACTGAAAAGCAAGGGAAGAACAGTAGTGTCAGGATAGTTCATTTTGACAAAGTAGCCTGTAGCAACCATATCAATTAGGTTTGCATAGATCTCCAAGTGTGAGGCAGTTAATGAAACACTGATCATTTTCCCCAACTATAACTTAGACATGTTAATTAAAAATTAGAGGAAATCATCACCATATAAAATGGGCTCTCAGAGAGAGAGAATATAAAAAATACCTACCAGGCAGTGCTCTGTACACGAGACTTCTTTTCAACACTAATTAAAATGGATATTCCTTCACATGCAAGTCTACCCAATGAAACATAAATAATAAAGAGAGTTTAACATTTAATGATTTTTCTGGTAAAAAAATATGTCTTTCATTCAAGGATGCTATAATTTAATCTTACCAAGATCCACTTAATCATCATGTTTACCGCCTCATTTTTCTTCCCAGATCTCCTTCTTCTAGCCAGCCACACAATTGGCAATTTTTAAAATTCTGACCACTTAAGCCTTTACCTATTGCATCTCCCAATCCTCATCTTTATTTCCCTCCCCGTACCACACATGAACTAATTGAAAATCTTCCACTGCTGATAAAATGGATCAGTTCCACCAAGTGAATAAAATACTGCCACATTCATCTTCACCCCACAGCAGAGGAATTCCCCCCCAGCAGCAGGATGGGTTCAGCTCAGCTGCACAAATGAAAAGTGACTAAAGAGAAGAGGGGAACTGGCCTGGAGGCTCACATGCTGAATAGAAAAATCTCAGATCAAGTTCCTCTAATGGTAAATTTTCAGCCTCTAAATGAAGTTTCCTTCACCTTAACTCCTCATGAATAAAGACAATAATTCTTTGGGTTTTTTCATAGTTCTTGATTTGTTAGAACTCCATGGTCATTGAGACAAATGCTTTCTCTCATACGATCTGCAAGTCATCTACTGAGATGAAATTCTGACCATGACCAAGAACTTGAGGAAATACACACTGATTAGCAAAATTAAAAGATGCAACATCAAGCACTCAGTGGACTGACAATGCCGGAATTAAACCCACTACATCTCTGTTTTGTTTCAGATAGCTCTGGTTCTCACTCTACTATGGAACTCTTATTACCAAAATCATTTTCTTGTGCCTGTGTATTCACAAGCAAAGCTGCTAAATTACAGCCTATTTTTAGCTAGGATGCCTGGTTTCCCAGAGCGACTAGGGCTATAACTGCAAAGCGTGTCTTTCATATCTCCTAACACAATGAGGAGGAGTGGCCAGTGCGGGCAGCACGATCTACCCTGATGATGAACATTCAACAGTTTTTAACACATTCACTTAAATGAAAAATCTAACAGACCACAAAAGACAAGATTAACTCTATAGCCTAAATTGATAACAAAGTAATTATACCAACTTCTTTTTATTAAGATCTGTGCGAGCGGATGAGCAAGGGGAGATGAGTCACTTTTCCTTCTGAGCCCAGAGAGCTTTCTCTTAAAATCATTCCACTTCTACAGCAGAAGTGTAAGGAATCTGGGCTAGTAGCCCACTATGAAGAAGAAATTAAAATAATGGTATATTGTGAAAACCACAATGAAGGCTAACGGCCAAAAATGTCATGAATTGCTGACTTAATCAACGCTGCTAATAAAAAATAAAACCCAAGAAGACCCAAAAGGCACCAACAAACTATTTTTATTGTCAAACTGCATAAAGACACACAGAAAAGACCTCAGAACCTTTCAAAGCAAAAGGACCCATAGCTTAAAAAAAAAAAAGGCAAAGCAACACAGCTGCAGCAAACAGACACAGCTCCCTGCAACAAGCATGGACTTGTTCAGCTGCATTAGCCACATTTTCCAAGCCTGAATGGTGACTTTCTCCAATACTCAACAGAAACTTACCATGACCCTTCACTAGCACTCTGGGCAGAGTGCTTAAAGGGGATGGAAATCATGACCTTTAGGAAGTACAGAAAGGACTTAACAAATGGAGTTTAATATATTAGTTGTGCTGCCACAGAAGTGACAGGCAAGTTCACATAGTTCCCTGCTGAACAGGGCTTTCCCTCAACAAAAAGAAAGCTCAGTCTAAGCATGTAGGATTCCTATAATCTGAAAGCCATCCAGCCAATGCTCTATAATGGTCCAAAGGGGAGTCAGTTAGGAGGAGCCAAACCTGTACTTCCAGCACAGAAACCATGATTCAGCAAAGTACCTAGCCACATACCATGTGCGCACTGAATTAGGGCTCATCTGCTAAACTCACTTTCTGTGGCTGACCTCAACAGTAACAATTTGTTCTACATAAGCTTTTACTCCATTTATACCACAGGTTAGTAAACATCACTGATCAGCTGCAATTTAGAATTAAAGAAAAATTGACTTCCAATAAGTCAGGCTTATTTATTCTAATGTTCCAATTGCAGTAGTCAGATCTTCAAATGTGACTGAGTTTTAATGTAGTAGTGTTATTTTGCTGATGCTCAAACAAGATTTTGCTTTTATAACAGACCAGTAATTTTTTTTAATTATCTCCTACATGCCTTTAGCACCTTGAGAAGTATCAAGTACTTCAAATCTATTTTTAGTATTAGAACATAACTGGATAAGCTGTGAGGTTTTTTCTGTCAAGCCTCTGTAAATATCAGAGATGTCATGGTCTTTTTTTTCTTTTTTTTTAAAAAAAAAGACATTTAATTTCAGAATCTAATTCTCACTCCCACAATGAATTTCTCCCACAATTCCCACAATGAATTTCTGCTCTTAAGAATGACTCAGTGTGAAAGACAAGACTGGCAGTTGCAGTTATGAAGAAATTTTTTCCACAAAACCAAAACTGACGTACACACATTAGTTTGTCCCACAAGCCATTCAGCACACACATAGATTTTACTTTAAAAGAATCGAACACATGATACATACTACTACTGCAATATCAGCTAACTGTGAAGTATTGTACATCATACTAGGAAAAAAGCTAACAAGTCTGTCTCCAAGAGGGTATTCCTCTAAGAGGGTATTGACAGATGCACTAGAGCAAGAAGTCTCTTCTCCCTGGTTATAACTTTGCAGTAGTACAGTGCACCATGAAAAGTAGTCCTTCCTCCGTGCATACTGTAAGACCAATTTGTATCCTTAAAACAATGTTTTGATAGTTGCTGTAGTTTCAACCCAGAAAATGAACTAGTTTTGTGAAGAATAAGCCTTTAAACTTACACAAATGATCTGCACTGCTGAGATCCTGCTATGAACGTCTATCACAGAGAGAACTTGTGAGAAACTTCTGCACACTGTAAAATTATCATCTGCTGAAACAATGCTTCATTGCAGCTGATGAGGATTTGGAAGCTACAGTATTAAGTAGCTGAAAACTCTTAAACAGCCCTTAAAATTGTGCATATAATTTGCACCAATTTACAAGAGAATTTCCACACAAAACTTGTGCCATCTTTTCTTTCGGTGGAAAGCTGTAATTCCAAGTATCCCTTTCCTTTATGAACACATCTAAACACACTGATAGAACTCAAACCTTCTCTTAAAATGACAAATAACACTGTTGATGATGTGAATAAAACCCAGCTCATTTTACTGTAATCTTCTCCCATCTTAGAAAGAAACAAACTTAAGCTAACAGTAGAATCTCCCAAAAAATATTTTTCTACCTTAGTTTAAAAAAATATACAGCAATGTGCCTAGTTGTGCTTAACCTACACTTGGTTTCATTTAACTACACTGCCAGGCTCAGACTGCCTATTTTAAAATTAAGATGAGCTGAGTCCAGTTGCTGGTTAGGAAGAACTACTGAGCTCACTGTTTAAATCTCTCAGTGCCAAGTTTCAAAAGCAGTCAAGGATATTTAACCACTGATTTTCTATCACAGTTTTACCATTGGCTTTACATAAACATGCTGAATTGGAGTTGGGCTGTAGTTTGACTGTAGAGCACATCTACCCTGAGGGCTCCTAAGAAAACACCAAAGCACTATTTCAGTATTAACTCACCCTGACAGTTCAAATGTGAGGAGGGAATGCTGAAAAGTTAATTTTCTGTTGTCAAGCTTTGTGTTGGCTCAGGTATTATCCACCTGCACCATTCCAATCACCCCTATGGATCAGGTAACATCTGTCTTCCAGCATCAGGCACGGAGCCAGTACAGATTTCATGCTGTGCTGCCTGGCTAATTTGACAGCACTGCTGCAGATCACTTTTGGGCTGCTGTGTGATAGAGGAGTGCCTGGTCTGGGAGTAACAGTCATGGAGCCTGACTACTTCTAATTCCCACTGACCTGGCAGGAACAATGGCTCCCAGTGTATGCAGAAGAGCAGTGTGCCTGCCCTGCAGGATCTCACAGGCTGGGGACTAACAGGAAAAGATCAGGGACATGCCCCAAGCCAGCAGCAAAACCTTGCCTGGGGTGTTGTGCTGAGGTCATAGGCACCTGAAGGCAGTCAGAGCCTTTTCATTGCTGTGCAACTCCAGCACTCAGAGTGCTGTCACCCAAGTCAGGCACAGAGCAACAGTCTGCTCACAGCAATCTGCTTTCACTGTGGACCTCCAGGATCCTCAACTGAGCAGAGTCCTGCGGGTGTAATTCTGACCAGACTAGTCATGCAGCATTACAAAATCCAGCTGGGTATTTTGAATACCATTCAGGCTATTTGCTATTCCATCAAAAACACTGAGACAGGCTGTCAGTCTGGGATACCATGGCTGGATCAAATTTAATGGCATTATAAGCTGGTAGCAAAAGATCCTTGGTTTGTTTTTTTTTTCCTTTAAAATCTTCAAGGGGGGGAATGGTAACACTGAGTCAATAACAAACTTAAGTGAATTGTGAGCATGTGCAAAGGGAGAGCGCATGACCCACTTGTGGGATATAGGAAGCAAGAGTTTAGTATAATGGTGTTTGCTGTCACTCTTGCTTTCCCCCAAGAACCACTTGCATTTCAAAATTTATTTATTAATTATTATTTACTGCTAAAGTGACTATCCACAACTTGTACTCAAAAAGCACAAGTGTCTGTATGCAGCTGGTTTTCAAAAGACAGCAAGAAAGTGAATGAGGTGCATCACTGAGTCAGTCCAGTTATAAACTAAAGTGGCTTGTTGATATAAAGACAATTTTACTCTTACTATGGAGTTTATGTTAGGATCACATTGTTTGGCTAGCAAATAAGCTTGACCAAAACCTTCACTAGTGTAATGGTTTAGGGAGAAGGTCTAAATCTGTGTGGGTTGGTGCCTTTAATTCTAGCACAACAACCAGCTCTCACTGAGCGTTCAACAGGCAATGAAGCAACTCTGCTGGAAAGACAACAGTTTATTGAATGCATCACCAAGAAGGAAAGGAAAAATCCCAACAGAAACTGTATCACAATGCCTTTACACACAGTCAGAGAGAAGTGGAAGACAGCTAACACATCAGGTTTTGGCCTTGGATGAGAGCTCTGGGGCAAAAGTTACTTTAAATGTAACATAAATGGAAAAAACCCTCAAGTACTTCCTTCAACAGTGACTACCAGACTCAAATCATTCCTGTTTCAGACACACATGAACTACAGGATTATCTCCATTCTCAATACTACATCAAAACACTACCTCTGGCTAGACAGAGTTCTGCAATAGATACACATTGTCTGATGTGTATTAGTATTTAGTTATTGCAAAGAAAGAGGATCAATGTTTTTACAAGGGTTGGTTTGTTGTGTTTTTGATGACCCACCCATTTGTTTCTCCAAATCTAAACACCAAGCACAATTCTAAAGGCTATTAAGGAGACAATTAAGTAGATGAGAAACTAAAGAAGTAACAAATCGTAAATCTCCAGATATCCAAAAAGATGTGTAAACTACAAACAAAATCTGTGAGACAAAGGTGTTTGTATGTCCATTGTCACTACTCGCAGCAAAACAAGAAAACTGAGATTTCACTTGGGGTGGTTTTCCTTCATGGACCACTGATGAATCATTGTGCTCTTAAAGCAACATAAAATAATAATAATACAAAGATATGTATTAAAAACTCAGGATTGTTAACACCAGGTAGCATAAATGACTTGACACTTACACATTTCTGACAGCACCATAACTTGGCCTGCATCAGACACAAATGCAGTATAGACAGCAATCTGGAGCCTTGCATGAAGAACTCATTTGCACTGTCCATCTAACCATAAGCAAGTACACTGGTCAGACATAGCTTCTCCAAGGAAAAAAAAAATTTTAAAAAAATCAAATCTGTTTCTTCACAATGCCAAGGCTTTGTTTCCATTTCCAAGGCACATCATACAGTTAGTCAATGTTTAACCCTCTGTTGTCTCTTTCACTCTGGTTTTAATTTGGATCATCCAAAAAACATCACCTGTTCTTCTTATATTATCTACTAGCTGTTAAGTACATACTATTTCATTCTCATTCTGTTTGTTCAACATAGGCCTCTTCCACCCCACTCCAGAAAACACTATCTGAACACATTACAGAAGTAGATTAAACTGTTATTATATCTTGCTACATATAAGCTTTCTCTGAGCATCCTCCAGCCAGAATACTGCACACTACCATGAATTTTGAGAGCTTTACAAATAAAAAAGATAAGCTGCTGCATCTTTGCTTTTTAGAAGGCAAGTAGAGAGTGAGTATGTGGTTAGTATTATGCTTCTGTGTTGACCTGCCTTGGTCAAACCACTGTGTTGTTACTGTTATCTGAAGTCTGAGACAGTTGATGTTAATATTTCTTAAGTGCTGAGACTTTTGACTGCATCTACAACAGATTCATTTGGCTTCTTCAGCTGATATGCCTCACCCAATCCACTGAAACCCATCTAGTGGATAAAATTTACTTTAATTGTAAAGCAGAAAGGCAACACCAATCAAATTTTCTTGGAAGTCTGATAACCATAGCAATGAAAGCCATACCCATGATGTTAAAAAAGAAAAAACAAAACACAACTTGTGCATGATTCAAAAATTGATAATCCAATTTAAGTAATAAAAGTATTTTTTCCCCCTTTTCCTTCCCCCTTCCTCCTTCTTCAAATGCAACAACAGAATGTCCCTGGCCTTAGGATTTTTTCCTTGGCAGATATATCCTTGAAGTAATCTCAGAATACAGCCAAGTCTCAGCTGGGAATCAGCATCACTCATCTGTAACAACATGACAATCCAGGACATTTCCATCAAATTGACAAAGATGCACAACTTAAGTAAAAATTCATGTTCAAATTATCAACAAATGAAAGTTAATGACGGATCAAATTTGGTAGAACTATCCTAACATGTAACACAATTTGGTCCTCAGCTCTAAGACGTTAAATTTAAGTGATAAATGGCTGCTAGAGACCTTTTCAAGATAATTGACATGCCACGGTGCATTAATATTTCTTTCATTAGTATCAATCTCGAGTGCTCATCTGTTGGCAAAAGGCCAAGTGCATTGTGTAAAATACACCCCATCACAAAGTCTTCTACTCTAAAAATGCATGATCCTGGAAACCAAGTACTCTTACTGTTAGCTGGATAGTATTGAAAATCTGGGGGTTTTACCTTAGTTTTTCATAGTCATCTACTTTTGCATCCATATATATTATGGATGTAATAAAATAATTTCAATTCCTGGTATGAAATACTTGGCTTTTGTCGAAGTCAGGCATTTTGATAAGAATATAACCTTTACTACCTGTAGTTCCTTCCGCAGATCAAAAGCACAAATGACTTTGTAGCAAGCAAAACATGAGTCCACCAATTGATCCTTTTCAGTTTAATTTAATCTGTTTTCAGTTGTCCTAAGAGATATGCTTATTGTCCTCCCTTAAAGAGGCTTCTCTACTGTACCAGGTAAGAAGACATTAACTGGACTTTTAAGTCCATGTGGGATTCATCCAGCCCACTGTAATCACATTATTTCCCCTGCATTTTTCCTCATAACTGCTTTATTCCAAACCCAGCACTCACTCATCATGCACTCCCCTCCCTCACTCACTCACAAATGTAGTCAGCATCATCCACCTTTCCCCTCTGTTGAGCTCTAACTTGTCACAAAGACTTTGTTCATGAGATACTCCTAGGAAAAGAAACTTAAACTTGCCAAGGTCTCCAGAGCACCAATAGGTCTTACTTGTCCTGGGCAACCTCAGCTTAGGCCCCAATCCACTGGGGTCTTGTCCACAGCCTGAGATCTTCATTTCAGCTGTGACACAGGGTCCTGGCCTGAGGTAGTCACACTGTTCCCACTCCTATTCTCTCCTGTTACTTGGGGATGTTGGCTGACAGCCAGCTGAC
Organism: Upupa epops; assembly: GCA_013397515.1. Classification (NCBI taxonomy): domain Eukaryota; kingdom Metazoa; phylum Chordata; class Aves; order Bucerotiformes; family Upupidae; genus Upupa; species Upupa epops. Next base: position 123,270 of record VZRI01010051.1, read on the forward strand.
CATGAGCCAGCAGTGTGCCCAGGTGACTAAGAGAGCCAACAGCATCCTGACCTGCACCAGGAA
>VZRI01010051.1:123418-136613 GCA_013397515.1 Upupa epops
GGTGATGCTGCCCCTGGACCCCTGGACTCACACACCCCTTGTGTGACCACAGCTTGAGTACTGTGTCCAGTATTGGGTGCTACAGTATAAGGACACTGAGGTGCTGGAGTGGATCCAGAGAAGAGCAGTGAGGCTGGTGCTGGTCTCTTCTTCCAAATTACTAATAATAGGACAAAGGGAAATAGCCTCAAGTTGCATCAGGGGAGGTTTAGATTGGATACTAGGAAGAAGTTCTTTACCAAGAAAGTGGCTGGGGCACTGGAACAGGCTGCCCAGGGAGGGGGTGGAGTCCCCATCCCTGAAGGTGTTGTTTAAACAACAAGTAAATAGAGCACTTGAGGCCATGGTCTAGGGGTTATGGAAATGTTGGGAGGAGGGCTGGACTTGATAAGCCTGGAGGTCCTTTCCAGCTGTGATGATTGTATGATTCAATGACCCTATGTTCCTGAATCACAGCTTGGATCTCCTGGCTTGACCCTGACATGACTTGTTACACACTTCTTAAAGTGGTACACAAGGTAAAGTTAATATTTCTCATCTATGTTTGATATTCTCATATCAAATTCATAAAGCATGGGGAAAAAAAAATTAACATTTTTAGACGCTGGTTGACCTGCTCTTCCAAGCTTGTTACAATATTCTTTAAGATTCTGAGAGGTGGTTAAAGCATACACTGGCAGCTGAGGCTGAGAGATAGCATCACAATTCAGTTAATTTTAGAAAGCTAATAAAAATACTTTTAAACTAAACATTGGTATGAAGTCAAATACACACAAAAGAAGAGAGAAAAGATAGACCCTGTGGATTCCCTTGAGCCTGACAAGACTTGAATTCCTAGTATCAATAAAAAGAACAGAAAAGGAAAAAAGAAAAGCAGTTGTCCCTCGTGTCATCATACAGAAGTTAAAAAGCACAAGACCCTTTTCACCCTGCACAATCACAGTTCACGTCTCTTTGAAAAGATCTAAAGATCTTTTGAGATATGAAAGTACATCTATTTTCTGCTATTACAACTGTAGCAGAGAGATCCTCACATAGGTTTTATGCCCACACAGGCAGCTAAAAACAGATAGCGAAGAAAGTAGCTGCTACCCAAGAACAGCAATACAAATAAAAAAAGACAAAACCATAGGGTAGGCTTCTGGCTGCCAAAGCAAACAGCTGCTAAAGGCCTGGGTGCAGGTAGTGCTTTGTGACCTGCTGCCAACCACTTCAGGTCACAGAAATTTCCCTGGTCTGGAAAAGCAGTATGAGAAGCCAAGTATTTTCTATCAACAATTCATAGCATCACGTACGCTTTTCAAGGGAACAGTTGCAGAGTAAGAACTGGAATATCCTGGAGATGATGATTTCAGCATCAGAGACTTCATTACTTCTTCCATAGAAATAATTTTTTCCCTCCACAAGAAAAACAGGACAGAACTAATGGCCTGGGAGAAAATTCTAAAAAAGTAGTGAGCTAGTGGAAGTGCAAACAAAGATTATGCTAAATGCACGTCAGAATGTTGCTGAACAAACAGCATAAATCCACTATGCGAGACATCTACTCAAGGGACAGAAATCAGAAGAGAGCCTAAATCAGAAAGGAAGTGGGGTAGAATAGCATATAAAGAGATAAGAAATAGATAAGGAAAGAAGAGTGTATTGTGCATTCTTAGTTATACAAACACCTTTGCTACCCTGCCTACTTCCTATATAATTCCATGGGATGTGAATTCATTAGGGGATCCACACACATCTGTCTTTTCTCATTCTTCTTTCAGTTGCAGCGTGTTTGACCTGCTAAAATACAAATGCACCACTTGCTTCCAGCCACACAGATCCCTTCTTTTTCATGACTTCCCTGATTTCTGCATGCACCTTCCCCATGCAGTCCTTTGCCTTCTTTGAAATCCAGTCATCGCACCTAGAATCTTTCCCTTTTTACCTTATTCAGTATTGATTCTTTCCTGCTGCTTAGAATCCCTTGCAGTCTGCCCGATTCCACAGAGTTCTCTGGATGTTATATGTATTAGAAAGGGAATCAATCTTATATAAGACCGATTTCTGAAAAGAACAGCATTTAGCAAGAGACATCTGAACTGAGGCTGCTATGGGGCTATGCATCTCACAAAACATGAATTCCACATCCTCTGATGATCAAAATTACAGTGGCAATGTTGTATTGTTGGAAGGAAACAAAATGCAGGGGGAATTAGATCACATAATCAATGGAATTATTGTATCAGAAAACTAATGGACTAAATGGACACCCATCTCTGATCAGAACAGCCTTCAGAGGAATGTACAGAGAGAGTGGGAAGTGATATAGAAATGTGACAACCCCACAAAAATAGGTTGAGTCTTAGAAAATTCAACCACCACACAAACACCATCATATGTAAAGAAACAAAGGGAACATTGATGAGTCAATACTACTTTATCATTTTTCTCATTACATTCTCACAGAAACAGCAGGGTGTCTCAGCTGGGGCTCAGTTCCCATGACAGATGCTTGGCCCAGCTGGACTTCAGTAGCATCTTCCTGAACACAAGGTGTAACATGGCTGATAAGCTGCTCTTCCAGAGTGTGTAAATGCCATTTGGTTGGGTGTGGCTACTCTTGATTTGGCCAGGGTGAAGAGCCTGTGCTTCTCCAGCTTAGTGGCCCATAACAAAACTAAATACAAGTTTTGTAAGGCTTTGATACAGAGCAATGCTCAGCAAGGGTACCAATAAAGCAGTAGGAAACTTCATTAGCCTTATGTGGGAAAGGTAGCTATTTATTCTAGTTTCCATCACACAGTGATAAAAATAGACCAACAATATAGGAATTTTCACTCCTTCAGTAAGAGCGACAATAAAAAAATCAAAAGATGAAGGGTAGGGGAAGGCAGATGAGAGGGCCACAAAACAAAAAAGGCAGATTAAAAGGCTTCATGTACCTCTCTAAAGTACAATAATTTGCGACAGGAAATTTGAATCACTATAGCAACCAACACTCTGTCATGAAAGAGCAAAAGGAAATTTTTTAACCTCCAGCAGTAGAAAACTATGAATGCCCAGGACACGAGGAATATTTCAATTTAACTAATAAAACAAAATCAACCATATCTTACATCATATTTCTAGCAATTTTTCCCCTCAAACTTGGCATTATGCAGTTTTGTTATATCTGATCAGTAAGTACTCTAATTATAGATCACAGATGGTGAATTCTTCCACTAGAATACAAAGACTACTTTTAATCACTCAGCATCTTCCTTTGGTACATCTACAGGCACAATATCCAGCCAGATATGAATAAAGTTTAAGGTGCCAGAACACCTCCAAGTGAAGGAATGAGTTGCAAGAAACAAAAACCCTGGCAGTAATAAGACCAAATTTCTATGGGACCCCAGTATGAAGTACACTAAAAAAAAAAAACAACCACACACACACCCCCCAACAAACTAACTACTTGATTTTCAGATTGATGGAGAAGGATGAAAGTGATCTGAAGGCATGTGAAAATAGGTGAGAACGACAGGGAAGACAGAATAGTTGATATGGCAAATACTACGGAGCACTGTACCTCTTCTGTAAGAATTCTGTATATTCTGCTTTGAATTCATCTGCATCTATTTAAATGCAAATATTTTCTGAGAAGACAGTGAACCTAAAGATGCATATATGATGGGTAAAGAGCTATTCTTTTTTTTTTAAATTAGCTCTCCCCTAAACAAGCTGTTAATTTTCATGATGACACTGCACATTAGGTCTCTAACTAAACCCACAGTGCTAGATGCTGCACAAACACTGAGGCCAAAAGATCTTTGCCCCAAAGAATTTACAAGTCTAAATAACCCCATATAAAAGCATATATATAGCACACTTAAAAATACTGCAGAACCAGCGTGCCTAACCCTTTAGCTAAGGTGGCCTCAAGAGGAGAGAAGAAAATAATTTACCATATACAAAAATAACTTTGAATTACCCAGTCTTTGCTTAATCAAAACAGTTCTTTTTCAAACACTGCAGTCTCTCCAGCTGAAAAACCAAGCCAACCTTTTCATACTGGCCACAAAATAGGCACCCAAAGGACAGCAGCTTTCACTAAACACCTTCCTTCACAGGCCCAGAGAAGCCACAAAATCTGCATATCCATATGGAGGATAAGGGTCATCATTCTTCATTGAGGAAAAACAGCTGTACCTGTACGAATCCAATTGGAAAATTGAGTCAAACTCCCAAAGACAGTACAGGTTAATTTCTCATTCCATAAGCAATTATTCCTGCATGCTAATAGTCCTGCAACAAAGCCACAACACCCCTTTAGCAGGGCAACCTCAAGATGTAATACCATGCCAAGTGGTGAGATGGAAAAGTAGCCTTCACCATACCTCCTCAGAAGTTTGATCAGCCAAAAAAAGCTCATAACTACAAAAAAGCCCTCCAAGATGGTAAGCTACAAACACAAGAATGGGGAACTGAATCTCCAAGATTGAATAATGGAGATTATTAACAGCTAAGAACCAAAGTCAGCAGCTCCAGAATCCCACTTTACTTAGAATTTTGCAAACTGCACTTCTCCATGTCAAATACAGACAGCTGGCAGGATCAGGCATTCTTAGCATTTGTTGCTACAGGAAACGTGTTTAGTCACAGAGAAGACAAGTTTACAACTGACAGTGAGAAGATGATGCATTTCTTTGTATGTAACCTCTAAGATATAAACAGAAGGGAGCCCTTAATTATTACATTTAGAATTAAAACAAAAAACCAAACCAAAAACCAATGAACAGCCATTTCTGCTAAAGTCTGGATGATGGAATCAAGACTTTTATCTGCTGAGGCTCACAGTAATTAGGAAAGTTTGAAATGAAGAGAGAAAAAAAGAAAATGAAGAGGCTGTCTGAGATGAAAAGCTGAGAAAGGATCTGTGAGACGAAGTGCTTTTACAAACATTACAGTCATGAGATGGGTCATATTATTACACTGCAAAGCCCAAGACAGCACTGAAGTGCTTTTCTCCTCTCTTGCTTGTTTTCTTAGAGACCAAATATGTTCGATTATCATTCTGGCTTAGATGAGTGCAGTTTGAAAATAATCAGGATCAGAGCAGAGGACTCCTGGCAGAAGAACATAAAATACAGTAGGAACTACTAAGAATTCATTTTTAAATACACATTTCTTGGCTAAGATGTGGTGAGAAATATTTGTACTCTTACTGTCTGATTTAGCAGAAAGATCATAACAGCAATATGAAATTAAATGTTTCTACTGTATCATGCTGTTCTGATTAGGGGAAGTACATGAAAGCCTCAACTATATATTTACCCCACCTGATGATATTAATACTACATTTGATAGTATCATCACATATTTTATGATTACCATAAATATCCCTAATGACTTTAGGTTATGCAAAACAATATTTAAATTGCAAAACACATTATAAGCAAACCTGCCTCAGTCACTGCAAGACTAGATCTTCTTTCGCCTGATGACCATTTTTTTTAAATGAGCTTAGTATTTCCACTATGTGTAGCTGTAAACCTCAGGGCCAAATCAAACTGTAGGGGATTTTGGAGGCTCTTTTTCTTAAAAGAATCAAAAGAGTCTGCATGTATCCATTTCACACCAAATGTTTGAGTCATAATACATTATTGAAATGAGAATTTTAATAAGGTTACTATTTTGCTTCTGCCTCATTAGAGTTACTGCTAATTGCAATATTAATATTAGACATTTACTTCAGTGTTATCTTCAGGCCAAACTGTGATCCAAACCTATCCTTTACTAGGTTTAATTGTGTTTCTCTGGCACAGGGTTCAGCTATCAGATCTACACAGGATATGCTATGTATTGAATTACTTAGAGCTGCTAAGGAATTAAAGTCAATTCAGATTCTCCTTCACCCCAGAACATAAATGTGTCATGTAAACTTAAAAAAAAAAAAAAAAAGGAAAAGCCTTTAATCCCTTGTTTTTCAGGGGAAGAGGAAAAATTAAGGGAAATTAGCAGGGACACAAAAGCTTGAGTAACACCTTTTATTCAAATTTTAACAGTTGGGAGTTTGTGATCCATGCAACAGGCTCCAAAGTTAAGAATTTACAAATTGCTTAGAAGGAAAGAAAGGCCAGCCTTAGCAGGATGCTTATGAATGGCACCAACTTAAGACATTTAAGTCAAGCCTTCCAACCTGCAGCTACATCACAATTTAGTATTTTCATCTGCTAATAAAAAGATCCAGGATGACAAAGCTGTTTCAGTTTTTCCTTGGCATAACTATTCTAAATTTTCCAGAAACTGAAACTTCTTTGCCCACAAAAATTTTTAAGATGCAGGTCTTCCATATAAAAAAAATAACCAAGCATGTCTGTGATCGCAGCACAGGCTGCCTACATCCTCCTCTATCTACGTGGTGTGGGAGTGTTGAGAGTGACCGTAAGAATGTAACCCAAGACAATTTAGTACTGCAAGTGAACACAGAGAATCATAGTCTCTATAGCATCATGCAGGGATATTAGCTTCAACAGAAGCACTGATGGTTCTGATGACTGTCTCCCAATAAAACATTGACAGAGCATGTAAAAAAACACCAAACCAACAAAACAAAACCATAAAAGGAATGCTGAAACAGAGAGCAAATTTCAGCTCCAAACATCCCAATTTTACTCTGAACTGCATGGCAATTTCCCTAGATACACTTAATACAAAAGCTACACAGCTTTAAATAAAAATGCTGAGAAGCCAGCAGAAGTAATAGCCTATCTAGTGATGTACCTAATAAACTTCTCTTTTTAAAGAAAGTGTATTCTTGCCTTACAGAGATATGTATTAAAAAATACCAAACCCCACAAAGCCAACACCACAGTATGTCAGCAACATTTTCCTAGAAGATGCATCTCTGTTTAGGCTTTAAGCTTACTTTATGCATTTCTTTCACTACTACTACTGGAACAGAAGGCTGCTGCTGTGCAAAACACACATGCAACAGGAAACCTAATACAATCCTCTTTTTAAAGTTTTGCCTCCCAATTTAAACCTGGGATTAGTGCTCTAAAGGGAAACCCAAGGAATATTTCTTTTGAGTTCTAGATCATGACAGTTATTTTCCATCTTTAAGGCAGGGGATGCAAATAACCTTAACTCCAGCCAATGAGAACTTGAGAGGAACTTGCCTACAGTATTCCCACCAGAGCATTGCACTTCACAGCTAAAATGGGAAGCACCTGAGCCTGGCAGAAGCAGCTATCTCTCAGAGAGAAAAGGGTTTGATCAAGGTCATTTGGGATCAGATGAGTGATCAATGTGCTCTAGCTGTTTTGTAAAATTTCAAGTGTCCCTCTTTCAAGGGGTTTGAGATTTTCATCCCTTGTTTAGGCACTGAATGCACACAGTGTCCAAAATAAATGAAACAGTAGGAGGAGTTCTCATTGCATGTGCATGAGACACAGCTCAGCCAAGCAGTGAGACAGAATAGTGAGTTTTTAGACTTCCAAAAGAGAAGGGCAGGAAAAAAGGGGATGTTTTCAAGTGTTTTTTCATGTCTGCCTCCCATGTCATCCACGTTCTTGTAAATATTATAGTTCAACATCAATAAAATGCATATCTGAGAGTTTAAAACAGCCTTTCCAAATAAAAAGGAATTCAGCATGAACATGTTTTAAGTGTTGTTTTGAACTTTTAAGGTTTTATTGCAATTAAACATTACAGGAAATATTTTATTTTTCAAATTCTAACTGGGTCTTTCATAATTCCCATTACTGTAAAAATAAATATTATGGCTGATTGTCAACATAGATTTTCAGCCTTAATTCTGATTTCCTTGACTTTTTGAGCTCAAACTGCAGGCTTTTCAGTATTATTTAAGTGTTGGTTTATGCCACTTGGTTGGGTGTTTTCATTTTTTTTCATTTTTTGTTAGTTTTGTTTGGGTTTTCTTCTCTTTGAGCAGTGCAAGTATATGAGTCATATGAGCAAAACAGCTTTTCAAACTCTACACGCGCTGTAACAGTGTCTTAACTGCCCACAAAGAATATCTAACAGCTCCAGGCAACACAATGCTAAGAAATGTGTTTTAAACATTCTATTCCAATGAATAAAAATCTAATTAGGACTAATGCTATATAATGAGTGAAAAACAAAAATCCCAATCTTAACAGCTCCTTGAGGTCTGGAAATAAAGGGGGTCTTCAAACCAAGGCCCCCTGTCCCTCATCTTGTGACTGACTCATGTCACCTTAAAAAGGTTTCGCACAAAGTGTAAATCATTGGATACAGACAACAATAGGATTTTCTCTAAATACAATCCAAGTTTCATTGTGAAGATGCTACAGATTATGCCAGGAGAGAGCTTCTAAGCTAAAGGATTTAATTCTTCCTGGCCACCCTTCTCCCAGAGCTAACACTGTAAGGGGAGCTAACTTCTGAGCTTCGGAGAAGTTTCACCATGCTGAGACCATACTCAAATTTGTGGGGTTTTTATCTGTACATTATAAACTGCGCACAGCATCTCTCACAAACAGGAAGGCTAAGCAGAGTCCAAGGCCATGTGCACTGGCAATGCTTTCTGAACCACTGAAACCTTCTGCTCTCTAAAGCAGAAGAACTGTGGGTAGGATGCACAGTTTTTCAAAGCTATATTGTTTCAGAAGAGCTGGGTCATATTTCTGCTTCTGAGCAAAGCAGACTAAATTGCATTTGGCTATGCCAGCAGAGGAAGCCCCAGCCTTTCTCACAGGCAGTAGTTGCCTCCACCAGCATGCGCCCACCCTGCCTTCTCAGCCCAGAGCAATGCCACTCACTAAGACAGTGGCCAACAGTGCTGGCTCCAGCTACATGCTCCTCTCCAGTACTGCAGGAAGGCTATGTTTGCCAGCCTCTGCCCACCACAGCAGATGATGGCAGGCTGTGCAAACAAGCTGGGTGCTTAAGCAGCACGAGCCAGAATTATGTGTGGGGAATATGGGGCAAAGAAGCTTGCTCAGGCTTGGCCCTGAGTCATACTAGGTTGGCACCTGTCAGAACATCAGTGGTTCCATTAGCTCCGTCAGCCTGCTCTCCAAATACCTACTCTGCATTTGCTGAGGCACAGACCCCACCAGACTTCCGGTGAGGTTCAGTACAATGCACAAGCACATGGTATTGTTTTCTCAGAGTACAGTCCATCCTTGACTAATTTGTGTTTAGGAGCGTAAAAGGTGCCATCTCTTACAAAGCTGCTTATGCATCTTATCTGCTCAACACAAGTATTCTGTCCTAAAGACTGGACAATTAGGATTACTGCTAGTGATGCAACTACCACCAACATCCACATTTCTGTCCTCTCCTTTGCTAACTTAATTAGCTCAGTGCTAAGTCGAGTATTCCAAAGTTCAGACATTCTAATGTTATAAGCTTACGTGCCTCTAGTATAAAGTAAAATAAGGTGCAACTTGGTTGTCATCACTTAACATAATGGATTATCCTGACACAAAATATACTAACATGATCCATGAGATGACTTGGCTCTTGGCTTTTTACCTTTGCAATACAAAGCACAGAGAGATCACATTTCTGAGTAAACAGTAACCTTTTATAAAAATCACTCTTCTTCCCCTCTTACTCATTTTACATTCTGAGATTCTTCAACCCACTTTGTTTGCCAAGTAAAACCATACCTACACAGCCAAAACAACAGTGGGCCTGTCTCTTAGCATTAAACCTGAATAATGAGGCAGTAGTTATCTATTACAGTATAAAGCAAATAGCTACACCTTACCTACGTCGATGAAATTATACATATTTTTCCATCCAGAAATTCTGGTTCTTAAAACAAAAAGTGCCGCAAGCAGATTCAGATGGCAAAAGCATTTCCACACAAGATTAAATTTACTGATCAGTGACCAAACCAAGCATCTCTGAACTTCAATTTTGAAGCTATTGTTTTCTATATGCGGAAACACTAAAGAAAAGCTGCACAGTACCTATTAGATTTTTTCATTAGTGATACAAAAACCACTTGCTTGTGGTTTCTCAAGGGATCTTGCAGATCAGTGTGAAAGCTTATAGCTCCTCCACACAGGAAAAGAGGCAACAAACACCAGCTTTTGGAAACATCTAATGGGACAGCAAGCCAGAAGGCAAACGGGAGGAGCAATTCTGTCTGCCTATTTATATGCACTGCAGATACTTCCGTGCAGCTTTCTTTGTGCCAGTTGTCTTAAGAGACAGCTCAAGTGAAGCAAAGCTAGCTGTGCCAGACCTGGCAAGGGCATCTCAGCCACAGCTCTTTTTCCAGATGCAAGACTCAAGAGATCATCTGTGAAAAGTCAGTTTGCAAACTATTAGGAAGAGAATTTCCTAAAGCATCGGCGAGCAATGCAAACAAACCTACAAACCAAGTTGCACATAGACTTGCACAGTAAACAGATACTTTAGCTAGGGCTTTCTTAAAGTTATAGGCTCTAATTCTTAGTCTCAGGGCAACTACTTGACACCAGATGTAACAATTCAATAAATGGCTGCTAGGGAAGTAGATTAAAAACCTGGAAAAGGTCTACGTGCAAGCTAGTCACCACTATCCTGAGAATCAGATGAGAAAGATTGTTTACAAGGCAAGTCCCCAATCAGTTGACATTTAGAGATAATGAGAAGTCAAAGAACACAAGAGATTGAACTGTAGAGTCAAGTCACACCACAAAACTGGGAAGTGGCTGACACAGGATAACCAGCAACGATTAATAGAGCAGCCTGCATGAAGAATTGTTCCAATACCCGCTACTAGGCACAGAGACACAGCAAAGGCTACCAAACCACAGTGTGGTCTGATAGGAGACCACAACATATGTTTATGCATAGGGTAAATCTGAACAGAGAACAAACTGAAATTTTCTTCCTTTACTTTTCCAAAAATTTAAGCTTAGTCATAATTCATCACCAGTCTCTACAATAAAAAGGAAAGAGAATTACTTCCACTGGAATGAGAAGTCCCTATACAGTGTATACATGTATACATAAACACAGTTAAAAAACACTCTTTTTGATATTACTGTAGCTAAAAAAGTTCAGCCCTTGATGAGAGCATCATAAAAGTTCCTAGATAGCACAGAACTTTAGGGGTTAGAAAGACCCTTAAAACATCATCTAGTCCAACCCCCTGCCAGACCAAGATCACCTAGATTAGGTCACAAATCAACAGAATAAGCATCAACAGTAAAACATTAACAGAACAAGCTTACATTTGGGCAATGTTTAAGGTAGTCCTACCAGATACTTCCCCAAAGCAGTCCTCTTTCATTCTCCTACTGTTTAGCATTCTTACTAAGGAATCTGCTCTCTTAAATGGTTCAGACAAGCTCTACACAGCCTTACTGAAGGAGGCTCCTAAGGATATTGTTCCAATGACCCTGGAGGAGTACTTTTTAACTAAAAAGTTCCAGCTGAGACTGCTGTTTCTAGCCATCTTTAATGCCAGGTGGATAAAGGCAAACCCATAAGGGAAACCCGTGCAAGTGATCAGTGAGTACAGCTGGAGGAGTTGATACACTGGGCAGAAGCTTAAAATAGCTGAATACATGTTTTTTTCAGTCTAACAATAACTTGGAATGAAAAGTGGACTTAGTATTCTCTCAGCCATCTGAAGGGAGTTTAAAAGCACTCAATTACTCTTCTGACAACATGAAGCATAAACTGCTGAAGAATTAGTGTTGTCTCATCAATATATCTACTAAAAGAAGTTAAGGCTGCTGAGGCTGGAGTGGTTCAATAGCAGTTCAGGCTACTGATCTAGTTAATAGCTTGCATCTGTTTGCAGGTTTCAGTAAGGTCACTCATAACAGTACAGAGTCATTTCTGTAATACAGTAAAGGTTTTCTGTTGGGGAGAACACGATGCAGATATTCAGTGCTGATCTCAGTATCTGCAGCTATTCAGATACTAGGTGAGTTGTTGTTCTGTGTTTTTGTGGGGTGTTTTTGTTTTTTCTAACAAATCTACCTTTTCCTAAGGCCCTACCAGTTCCTACAGCTGGTTTGAAAGGCCTACTGTCTTCTCCAAATATGCAGTGGAACAGCTGCAGATGAAATAACGGACTAAACTATCGTGGATAAAGCAGTGAAACTTAGCATTTTATACTGGTCCAGTAAGCTTCATACAGTCAGTGAAGAGCAATTTGAACTACTACATGAAGCATGCCTGTCCAACAATCACAATTAGGACTAAAACTGGCCTAAGTGCAAGTACCTTGGGATGGGAGGTCTCACTGATTACTTTTGGTCTCTCTAAATACATATTCCCATGTGATCCAACTATTCAGACAACAAGGGTGGGAAAGGTTCCTTCAGCTTACAGGCAAATAATAGTTCCTTGTGTCTTAAGGCCAGCCCACCTGGATATGATATGAAAAAACTTGAACTGTGAGAAAAAGGAAAGAAACATATGCCTTACCAGGAAGAAAATAAAAAGTAGATAACATTAAAGTAAATAAATCTAAAAAACCTAAAGTAAGTAACCAGGAGCAGAGAAATGGAATGTACTCTCCTTTTTTTATTCTTTGCTTTTTTATTATTAACACAGCTTTTACATAATCATTAAGAAGCTATTTAGATTATTTATTGTGATTAAAAACACAAAGAAGTTCATACATCAAAAACCTTATCTGCATGCTTTGAATAGTCAAGACAGGGACACAAGAGGAACATCTGGTAACACCATGGTGTTGTATTGTGCTCATGCGGGCTTGCAGGATGTGACGCGATAGGTTCTCTATTCTGCTACATCTGTGGGGAAAAAGGGGGCGTACACGAGTGGCAGGGGTATGTAAGTGTACGCCACGTGATAATAAAGGCCATTTTGCTGTCCATCATATTGATGTGCACCTCGGTGAAGTGGTCAAGCTCAAGGTCCCCCAGAGGAAAACGAACAGATCATGTAATGTTCACTGCAACATTTTGGTGACCCTGACGTGATCCTTTGGGGGTGAGTGAGCTGTCCGCAGGCGGCTTGGGATCTCCATGCGGGAGCGGTATCTTTAGGAGCCGCGGAGTGGGGAAAGCCTGGGGCTGGGAGGAGGTGGCCATTACCCCCAGCGAGCAGGAAAAGGGCATGCATGGGATCCTTCGGAGGGTAGTCCGAGGAAGCGCCCAGGACGGGTCGGCGGTGTAGTCGGCCGGGGGCAAAATGTATGCCGTCATAAAGGTGCTATTGATGTCTTACTTGTGTAAGAACTTTTGCTGTAAAAATGCTCCTT
>VZRI01010054.1:388-29734 GCA_013397515.1 Upupa epops
GCACTCAATGCTACTGTCCATATTGCCAGCAATCCTTGAGGGACGCCACTCATCACCACTCTCCATTTGGACTTTGAGCCATTGACCACAACTCTTTGAGTGCAACTATCCAGCCAATTCATTATCCAGTGAGTGGTCCATTCATCAGGTCTATGATTTTCCAGTTTGGTCACCAGGATGTCATGAGCAACTGTAGAGAATATTCTAGCGGATCAAGGGCACAATATTTTGCTCAAGGTCTATTTGCACAACCCAGCCTGCCGTCCCAGAGATAGTGTCTTTGAAGCCTCCTGGGATAACAAGAATGAGGATGATAAGCAAGATGTGCTGACCGCAGAATGGGGAGGAAAGACTGACATAAAGGCATGTGCAGATCTGCATATAACCATTCATATAAAAGTAAACACGTATGGTCAAGCTGGTTTAGCCAATAGTAGTTTCGCTTATGCCATGTGAACCCTGTAAAACCCTATAAAAATGCACTGATTCAGGCAAAAAACGAAGTTCACTCTTACCTCTGTGAGGACTCCGTGAATATTCTGAGTGGTTTTCCTTTAAGGAACAGTGTCAAATGCTTTATACAAGTCCAGGTAGTGAGTGCTCTTCCCTCGTCCACTTGTGCCGTAACACCATCATGTTTTGCATTGCATGTAAGTATATGGGACTTACCTGCTCATGAAAAATAAAAGGACATAATGACAAAAGAATTTCAAATATTGCAGTAAAGACAAGATTTTGGAGGGACCACTTAATTCCCCATCATCTGCAGCTTACAAAATCAATATAAATATGGAAAAATTCCTCCCCTTAGTCAGTGAGTAGCAAACACCTATGAAAAAAATTAACACCCTATTACTCTGGATTGAGTTTCAGTTAGAACAGAACTAATTCTTTCCAGGGAATTTACTTCTCAGCTCAGTCTCTTCTAACTAACTGACCTTTCTGCAGTTAATGGCATCTCTGTGCAGTGTCTGCTTCTACAAGCAATAACTCTTGATGTTTAGAGTTATCACCAAGGGTTGGTGGCAGAAAGACTCCTGCTTATAATTACTTTGAAGAAGAACAAGGTCACTGTTAATCTTGTGTGTCATGTTGGGGTGCAATGAGTGAGAGGCTGCACCTGAGGGGAGGAGCAGAGAGGACAGGTGACCCTACTCTGAGCAATAAGATATCTTATAGACATCATATTCTGCATAACTGATGGACCACAACAGTCAGCCTCCCTTCTTCAATGGCAGGCATCCAAGGAGGACTCTGTTCATTCTGTCTTCAATCACAATCCATGCATTCCTGAATCTCATTCCAGAATCCAGCTCCTAAATGAAGTTCTTAGGTGCTGCTGAGTCCAAGTCTGTGACTTCTCCAGCACCTGCCCACAGCATCAGTGGTGATAGTGATGGAACCACTATCACGGGGATTTGCTTTGGAGCTCATTTGTATACATTTTATGTATTTCATTTTATTGTTCTTATCCTCATTAAAGCAGTTTTAGTTTTCTTTTCTAATACACAAGGATGTTCCCTTATTCTTTTTCACTTTCCCATTGGGAAGGGAGAGAGATGATTTAGTAGAAAGCATCTGTAATTCGTCTAGTTGTCAGCCCAGCTCTAACCTTTGACAAGCATCTACACATGACAGAGGTTCATATCTATTGCAGTATAGCCAGCCTGGCTAGTAACAATAACTTTTCTTAAATACACAGGTCTATGTCAAAAGCTTCTATAAAATGCAGAAACATTGCAAATCCTAATGATTTTGGATTTAAATGTTAAACTGATGTGGTTTATCTTGAAAAGGTCAAGTTTTTTTAAAAGCCAGAATTCAACAAGTTAAGCCTCCATTTCGATATCATGTCCACTGTACAAATGGAAACAGCTGAAATGCTTTTCACGTAGTATTTTGGTAGGTGCTTTAAATGTAAACAAACAAGTAGCAGAATAATCAAAAGTCAATGCCTGTTTTCAGAGCAAATCTAATACAAAACACTTATGCTGAAATTTAGACAAAAATCTGCTCCTAACTACACACCTACTTTCCTTGTTGTATATTTTTCCCCCTCTTTTATCAATTCACTATTAGCCATTCTTTGTACCTTGCTTTTTTCCGTTCCTCTACATGCCTGATACTTTTGCCAAGACCACTTTGGTCTTTTAGAAAGAAAATGAGTGAGGTGATTCTGAATTTCTTTATCGTGATTCTGAAGTTCACTTCCAGTTTAAACACCATTTTCTGGTTGAACTCTGTCCTGTTTTATAGACTGCCTCCATTACTAGCTTTCCATGCTACTATTATTGATTTTATTATTATTACTAACTCTTCAAGTTTGTCCACTTTTCCTGAACTTCTGTGAACTGTGTAAACAGGAGGCACTTAACAGACAACAGATATTTTTCTTGAACTGTCAGTGGCTATGAAGTGTATCTGGAGTGATTCGGTGCTTTTTTTCAGTTGAGGGATTTCATTTAGACACAGTATGTGCTATTATCTCCAACATTCATATGACTTCTATACCTAATTTATTAAAACAATAAAATGTGACATGTACAGAAAATCTGTGGTTTATATTTCCATTACCTGTTTCCATACAATCTCAGTAATCCCTAACGTTTCATTCTGAAGAGCACATTTTTTAAATGATGCTGGAGCCCAGGATCAACTTTATATTTATATCAGAAATCTCTTTATCAGAAAGTTGGAAAAAGTACATTTTTAACTTCCTTCTTTATGCATCTTTACAAATATATTGTAAGTAGGTTTTTTTTTAGGTAACAAAGTAGCATCATTGTACTGCAGGCCCTCCTTATAGAGCTGGAACTACTCAGCTTGTTTCAGCTCAAACAAGCCACTAAAAAAATATCTCCAGCCAACAAGAACTGAAACTTTTAAGTCTCTCTCAGTGTCAAGAAAAAAATTCTACAAGCTTCAAAATGGCAATGTTTCACATGAGTAACCTGATGACAGAAAGTAAATTAATGCTATAGTCGTTCTGTCTTCTCACCTCCCTACAGGTCAAGAAAAGTCCCATTTTCCAGCTTTCCTGCAAGTAGTCACAAAATTGGATATTAGAAGTTTCATTTCATTTGGATGAAAGAAAGTTTCTGAGCTAAATTCACCCAACTATTTCCCAAAGAAAAAGATAGAGTTCAGGCTGAACTTCCATCTATAAGAGTCTCGACAAAACATTTGTGCCAGTACCCATTCTGTATTGTAAGGGTATTTAAACTGTTGTTTGCATTTTACTCATCTATTTTAAAAATCTTATAAAGTTGTGTGAGATGACTACTAAGAGTCAGTGTTATCCAGTGCTGTCCTGACCATAGTTCTGTGGAAGGCATGTAAAGAGAGCTTGTTTATAAAAGTGCCTTTTCTTATCCAAATACTTTGCACACCTGATGATAATCCCAAGATACATGTTCAAATACGACCTTTTCTACCAAAGCAGTTTATCTGCTGTATCTTTCTGCCAGAACTATTTGTATTGCTAAGGCCTTGTGAAAGGTAGAATTGCTTATTGAAAATGGGCTGTAGGGTCCAACAATGAAAATCTGATCATTTCAGTTGCACTGGGTCTGGCTGGGTTGGAGTTGGCTTTCTTCATAGCAGCCCACATCATGCTGTGCTTGGGACACATGATCAAACCAGTAACAGACCAGTATTCTGGCTATTGCTGAGCAGGGCTTTCACAGTAAAAACATGTTTTGTTTCTCACTTTGCCCCCTGAATGAGTAGACTGGGTTGAATAAGAGGCTGGGAGGTGACACAGTTGGAACAACTCACATGGATTGACAGATGCCATATTTCTGTCTCATATGATGTCATGCTCAGCAATAAAAGCTCAAGGAAAAGTGCTTCATGAATACTGAGCTTCTGCCTCCCAGGTGGAGGCTTGGCATCTGCCAGTTGATGAGAAGTAGTGAGTGAATTCCTGCTCCTTTGCTTTGCTTTGCTTCTGTGCAAAGCAGCTTTTGCTTCACCCATTAAACTGTCTTTACCTTGATTCATGAGATTTCTTGCTCCCTGTCTGCTTTCTCCCTGTCACCAGGGAAAAAGGAAGTAGAAAAGTAGTGGGGATTTGGGTGCTAGCCAGAGTAAATCCACTACAAGGTAAATGTATATTTCAACAAAACTCATTTAGTGAGCTTATAAATTCATGTACTGTCCTGTCCAGAGATATCCATTGCTTTCTTGTACAGAAATACCTATTTCCATTCTTCCCAGAAGCCTTTTATAAGCAGAGAGTTGTGGTTTACAGGAGCTAGGGGGCTTTATATAAAATGTCTATAGGCCTGTATAATGCTAGGAGCAGTCTGGAAGCACTAGAGATACTCCTTCACAGACCCTTTACACAGCTGCCACCCCCATGCCAGACAGTAGGGATGTCTGAAGGAAATAACAGCAGACCTGATGCAGCCTTTCCTTGCTCTGAGCCATAAAACCATTTTCTCTTGCCCTTTGGAAAAACATGACATGCTTTCCATGTAAATATTCCACAAGTTGGGAGAAAGCAGAACTCTGCAGTTGTGTGATAATAGGAGGAGCAAACTCAGTTAAAGTAGCATGCCTCAACAAGCAGTGGACAGAGGAAAAATTGAGGCACAGGAAAAAAACCGCAACCAATCAACTCCAAAACACTCACTAGTACTTAATCAGAAAAGCTATTTTTCACTTTACCATGGTTTCTGAGTCTGAGATGTGCTTCCTATGAATGTTTGAATATTAGAAACTCACTGAAATGAATGACCAGATCACTGAATTTTAAACTTAAACATCCAAATTTTTACCCAAACCTAGTTTTGAGTTATGCATTCACTCAAAAATTACATAAGTTTCATTCGGGCCAGTTAAATTGGTCAGTCAAACTCAGGCAACTGGAATAAAGTAGATAAAGTCTGTAGCTGAAACATACTTAATGATCTTTAAATACTCAAACCAAACTCCAGCAGCTATATATAAAGCACCATTAGCTAAAATTACATGTACATGTGCGTACAAAGGGATGGATGTGCACCCATGCAAGAAATGTAGAAGTCCTGAACATGCCTAAAGGCTGCATTTGTTGAATAGCTCCATCAAACATAGTCAGTGATGATAATTATCCATTGTCAGAGGCTGATGCAGTACAGTACATTCCTTTTCGTACTGCAGAACCTCATGTCATGAATATAACTTCAGTTATTAAGGTCACATCTCCAAGCTATTAATTACCTCACTATCAACACATTGTACTTTTATATAATTCTTCAGAAACATAGAACTCTGCCTTTGAAAACTTGAAAATTGTTCAAAAATGGTTAAACCAACAGTCACTCAGCTGTCAGTTGAATTCCATGAGAGCTATTCTTCATCACTGAATGCAAAGCTTAAACACTATGAAACAAAAATAAATGTAAAAGACCTTGATTTTTGGGAACATTCGACTATTTGTTATCTTGCATGCAACAGGGTGGAGCAGAGCTGCTGCTTGTTTTATCAAATGTGTCAATCATCACACCAGATAATTTTGTGTTTTCCACAGAAATTTCTATGCAGCTATGTTTTAAAGAATCACAGAATCATTAATGTTGGAAGAGACCTCCAAGGTCAAGTCGAATCATCTACCCAATGCTACCATGCCTGCTAAACCACATTTCCAAGTGCCACACCTACACATTTTTTTAGCACCTTCAGGGATGGTGTCTCCACCACTTCCCTGGGCAGCCTCTTCCACTTCTTGTGGATGAGCATCATAGTAGTAGCCTTCAGTTATCTGGAACTTCTCCTGTTAGCCAGGACCATTAATAAATGGTGGAGAGCGGCTTGGACAGCTTCTCTGCCAGCTACTTCAGTGCTCTCAGATGTGTCCCATCTGGATTTTTGAGGGACCAATGTGCTCTTGTGACCAAGAAGGCCAATGGATTCCTTGGATGAATCAAGAAGAGTGTGTCCAGCAGTTCAAAGGAGGTTCTTCTTCCTCTCTATTCTGCCTTAGTGAGGCCACATATGGAACACTGTGTCTGGGCTACCCAGTTCAAGAGGGACAGATTGGAATGGAGAGAGTTCAACAGAGGGCCATGAGAATGATTAGGGTACTGTATCACCTGCCTTATGAGGAGAGATTGAGAGACTCTACTTTTCAGTTTGGAGAGGAGAAGGGGACTTAATCACTGTCTATAAATACTTGAAGACTGGGTGCCAAGAAGAAAGAAACAGTCTCTTTTCCTTTGTGCCCTGTGATAGGACATTGGGCAATGGGTGTAAGTTGGAGCACAGGAAGTTCCATCTTAATATGAGAAAGAGCAACCTCCTCCTGACCAGGAAGGTTGTAGAGTTTCCTTCTCTGGAGACTTTCAAGATCCTCTGGATGTGTTTCTGTGTAAGCTGTCTTGGGTTTTATGATCTTGCCTGAGCAAGGGAGCTGGACTCAGTGACCCTTGGAGGTCCCTTCAAACCCCCAATGATTTGTGTATCTGTGTAAATGCATTTCAGTTTTCCTGCCATGATAACACATCATCATTCTGAGGAATGTCAATAGTTTTAATTGAGCTGTAAATGGTGAGAGAAACTTGAGTTACAACAGCAGCAGTGAGTGACAGTGCAGAATTTGCCAGAGTGGGTTCAGAGATGTGATATAAGCACTACTTCCAGCAAACTCTAGGACCTGGGATTCTCTCCTGCCCATCTGCTGGAGCCTGGCCAAGTGCATCTAGAGGTCTGTCTTTTCCAGGCCAAAAAAATCTGACTGATGCTTTTTGCTTTTTGCTTTTCTATCAGGAGCAAGGCTGCACATGTATCCTAGACACAGAGAAGCCTCTGTCGCGGACAACGTTACAGGACACTGCCTTTAACAATACCCACATATATCACCACCAGAATTCATGTAATCCTCAGCACAGTCAGCCAGTTCCTATCTCTCCTCTTTGGTTATTGAGATTGAAGTTCATCAGAGAAAGCACATGTTCTTGCTCTACAGACATCCCCACATTCATGGATCCCTCAAACACCAGCTTGTCTGCTGCTTTAAGTCTTGACCTTGTGCTTTCTTACCCTCTATCAACAGGAAACATTTCCCAAAATAGGTTTATTTGCAGAGGTGCTCATTGGCCCAGACTTTCAGAGGCAGGTGAAAGATTCTCAAAGTTGGAGAAAGGTGATGGAGGAGAACTAGGTGTCCTGCATGTGTCAAACTAGCACTTCTTTCAAATGTCTTGGTACTTTTTCTCTCATATCCTTTTTCCTGCTGAAGACAATTCACAGTCTAAAACAAGATTCTGAAGTCTATGTCTAAAACACTCTATCAATATTAACTAGTTTTTGTCTGCATAGAGTTCAGGCACATAAATTAGACTCCTAGTCTGTGATCAAAGCCACACTGGGTCTGTACATTCCTTCCATACAAAGGAGAAACACTGGGAACCCTGGCGCCGTGGTCAGTATATGGGTATGAGCATGTGGGAGAATGAGGGGGCCTGATGATTCTGGAATTGTACTGGGAGATACTACCTTTCTCTTCATAGCAGAAGAAAGTACCTGCATCTAATGCTACCTTCTCCTGTGCTGAGACAAACTCTGAATTCAAATACATTTTAATACTGTGCAGTTACACTGATTAAAGTAGAAATACAGCTAATTATCATAAAGCTAGTAAGAAGATAATCAGTCCTTTTACTTCCAACAGCAAAATTGGGTAGATCTAATAATGTAGAACTGACTCTTCTAGAAAGGTCATTTTTGATGTATCTGCAACACACATAGTACCATACTTATTTGGCTGGAGAAAAAGGACATTTTTTCACAAAAAGTGCATAAAATATATCCATATGCTGTTATTACACTCACCAAGATTTAAACTCATATCCTTTTCATGATAAACTCATATCCTTTTCATGATTTTATATGCTGTGTCTTACTGAGACAGAGAATGGGTAATGTGAACTTGCAGGCAGTTATAAGTCTACAGTGAATATGAGTGACATAGCCTCCTGACTCTACTCCTCAGCTGCAGGGGCATGGTGTTATTTAGTTCTGATTGCCAATCCAGAACACATTCATAACTAGCAGATGTTTTCCTCTTGGTTGCCTGGCAATTAAAGGACGTTGCTGCAGCTGAATTTTGCACCTGGGCAGCCAAATGACCAATCTAGCTCCGTAAAACCTTTAACTTGTTTAAATTGACCCTCAGTACAAATGACCGTTTGGAATCCAACACTGGATCTCTGTGATAGAGAAAATTAAACTTGAATCTCTGGTTAATGCAACCAGATAGAATTTAATTTCCAAATGCTACATGAGAATATAAAGAATACAGCTTTAGGAAGCTAGTTACAAATTAGAATGATGTTCAGTGATGATGATTTTGGAGAACTCTGGCATATGTTCAGCTTTAGGTTGATTATTAGTATTTTCAATAATAAAATTACCAAATAATGCTGTAGCCATTATGAAAAAAAAATACCGTGCAACTTGCTAGCTGACAGTTATTTCTTGTTATTTACCTTAAGAAATGGCAAACAATATAAACAGCCCATGATTTGCAGTGATTATGAAAATACAAGAACAAACTGCTTGTGAGGAATAGTCCTCATAACTTTAACCAGAATTAACTCTGCAAAAAGAATTAAAGACAAACAAACATTTCAAACCAGCCATTTAACCAGTTCCCATATACCCTGCCCATGGTAGGGGGGTTGGAATTGGATGGTATTTGAGGCCACCTGTTTGAAGAGACCTAAAACAGATGCACCCAGCAAAGTCTGTTAGCAAGAATTTGTATGAGCAAACCTTCTAGCAAAGAATGCACTGGTCGGCCAGGTCATTCTCTCTGGCAATAAGAGAAACAAAACAAAGCAAGAAAACTAAAGCCACAGATCACAGATCTCTGCTGCACTGAAGCACCTGAGTGCTGGATTGTGTCTTGAAACACCACTCCAAGCTATATTTCTGATATATTAGTGAACAGCTTTGAAACACAGGAACAAACTTATGCCTCTTTACCCTCTTTGTCTACTCAGGAAAATAAACCTACCAGATTTGGTTTTGTTTTATTGAAGGGCTTCACAGTAACATAAATAGTCCCTAATGTTTCAAAACTAAAGGTCTAAATGTTTAAGTTCTAGTAAGGAATTGAGTTTGTTAAAAACTAAAAGTTTAATGAGTGAATATTTAATAATATTGAAAATACATAGTGCAAATATGCTAATTCCTTCATACATGGTAAAATCATTGATGAGAGCAGTTCTTGAAAGAGCATGGGTGGTTGCTTTTTGTACGATAGCTTGAAGCATAGTCAAAGAAAGGTAACAGCCCAGCTGCCAGCACCAACACAGCTAAACAGAGCCTGCCACATGCCTTCACTTTAAGATGATTCCTTTATTATGACAGGGAAATAAAACCCCAAAACAAAACACATCACTAACACTTTCTGTGTCCAATCACTGTGAACTCATTTGTTATTCATTGAAACATCCATCAAGGATCAAAATAGATTCATTTGCTATTCATGATGTTCTCCTATGCACTTCTGCAGGTCTTGCTCTATATTTTTGCATTTAAATGAGAGGAGGTACAGTTGGAAGTAGCATTACATGTTAACTGTTTACCTACCACCTGGTACCTTAGTCCAGAAACACACACAAGTGCATGTTTCACTGTGAACATAAGTTTAACTGCATCTTGAACTGCATCAAAAGAAGTGTGGCCAGCAGATTGAGAGAGAGGACTCTGCCGCTCTACTTTGCCCTGGTCAGACCTCACCTGGAATTCTGCATCCAGCTCTGGAGCCCTCAATACAGGAAGGACAGGGACCTGATAGAACGTGTCCAGAGGTGGCACCAAAAATGATCAGGAGGCTTGAGCATCTCTGCTATGAGGACAGACTGAGGGAAGAGGGAGCTGTAGTTGTTCAGCCTGGAGAAGACAAAGCTCTGAGGCTTCCAGTACCTGAAGGGGGCTACAAGAAGGCTGGAGAGGGACAGTTTATGGAGGCCTGTAGTGACAGGACAAGGGGAAATAGTTTCACATTAGAGAAGGGCAGATTGAAATGGGGTGTTAGGAAGAAATTCTTTAGCAGGATGGGCGTTTGAATACTGCATAGCATAACTTGGGAGGGCTTTCTTTGTGTGGTGTCTTTCTACACTGAAGCATGACCTTCTACTGGATATGGGGGTTAATCCCCATTTGTCCCACAGACGGACATTGATTTTCATCTTCTTATAATAAATCCCTAAATGTGTTCCCAGTTGTCTAGGCCTGTATGATAACCATGCCTGTTAAAGGCAGCAGCAGTATCACTCCAGGCAAGTCATTTCCCTCTCCTGTCCTTCAAAAACAGTATGAACTAACCTGAATGTTGCATGAGCATTCATTCCAGCTGTTATCCACCACATTTTATCCCACATTCCACTTGAAGCTCTGGGGCTTACTTAACACAGGATTCCAGATTCTACCTCAAAGATCAGGTATCTCAAATTGTTCCTTGGTTCAAGATGTTCCTTGATCACTGCAAGAACAAATCAAACATAAAATGCCACCAGTGGCACTGCAGTGGATCACTCTGAAAGTCACTAAATCAAATGATATAATCAAATTTTACCAAACTTTACACATTCCAGCAAACCTGATGTCTGTGATAAAAACAATGATGAACACTTTTCTGTTGCTTTTCTTTTTCTTGGCAATTGCTATGAGAAAGTTCAAACAATAAGCACCTGGTAACACTTTTAAACGGTACATTCATATGGCCCCATTTACATGAGAACTTTTATATTACATATTATTGAATAATTATACATTAGTTATTAATACCAAATAATTACTGATAATGAATTAATATTAAGAATACTCCATATTTGGTATGTCATTGACTATTTTTTCACAGTAGTGACTGGCACATCTGGATCTTTCATGTCCATAGCACAGTGCCACATTTCCAGTGACTTCACCCAACAGTTTTAAAAGACTGGAGCTTAAAAATTCAGAGAGAGATATAACTAGCCTGATGCTGAGTATTTAACTTCTTTGGATTTGCATTAAATGAGATACTAAATCTTTGAGTGAAACATTTATTCAGATTAGAAATAGACAAAAGACAATGACTCGTGTGTAACTAGGGACAAAGCAATTGCAGTATACAGAGAAAAGGAGGGCTTTTTTATTTCTTGACTTTTTTCACATTTATGGCTGATTTATAATTCATAAAACAAAAAGAACAAGAAAAATATTACAAACATTAAATCTTTGTCCCAGGGTATTCTTACTTCTGTTTATGCTTCACTATAGTCTGCTTCAAACATTTCTTATCTAAGAGTAATTGTTAAGTCTGTAAGTCTAAAAGTAAATTTCAAACAAGTTTTCTTTTAGAAATTAAGAACTTAATATAGAAAATACTATTTACCTGAAATTATCATAGTATAAAATTTTATTCCAAATAATTCAGATTAAAGATATTAGGAAGACCTACTGAGCTGCCAGTCTGTCTGTAAAAGATCTTAATTTAAATTTCAAAGCAAACAATGTTTGTGTTGTTTTTTTCCTAAGAGGAGGCTGAGTGATTCAAGGAGGAATGGGATTAATGACACACCATCCTCCAAAATGGCTAAACAGACATTTAGCAGACTTTTCTGTGTGTGAAGCTCCATTCCCTCATTGTGGGAAAGACACTGAGATGCTGGAACATGTCCAGAGGAGAGCTACCAAGCTCGTGAGGGGTTTAGAGAACCAGTCATATGAGGAGAGGCTGAGGGGGCTGTGCAGGTTTAGTTTGGAGAAGGCTGAGGGGGACCTCATTACCCCTCTATAACTATGTGAAGGAAGGTTGTAGAGAGGTGGGTGTTGGCCTCTTCTCCTTGGTGACTGCTGACAGAATCAGGGGCAATGGTCTGAAGCTGAGGCTGGGGAGGTCTAGATTAGATATGAGGAAGAAATTATTTACAAAAAGAGTGGTAGGGCACTGAAACAGCCTTTCCAGGGAGGTGGTTGAGTCGCTAACCCTGGAGGTATTTAAGAAGTGTGTAGACATGATGCTTCAAAACTTGCTATAGTGGCAGGCATAGAGAGGGATGGTTGGACTCGGTGATCTAGTAGGTCCTTTCCAACAAGAATTGTTCTGTGATTCTGTAATCCTTCATTCTCAATTGTGTTACAGAGTGGATACACTCAAAGAAACTTCAGGAGACTCTTCAGGCTCATGGACAGAGAGAGAGAGAGAGAGAGAGAGAGAGAGAGAGGAAGAAATGTGTGAAGCAGCTCCTTGGTCCCATGGGACTGGCTAGGAGCTGTGTGTGCATCTATCCAAGGCTGAGGCTCTGCAAAGTCTCCTCTGCTTGACTGGGCCAGGATGAAAACATAGAGAAAATAAAGCTCTTAATTCTTAGTCTCCCTAGCTATACTGCTGAGTGACACTGAACAACAGGAAGGTAGGGATGTTTTTCTATCTACATCCATCTACCAGATATAAAAAAAGGGAAATCACAGTTAATGGATGACAGTTTATACACTGGAACTCCACAGCACATCATCACAAGTGATACCAATCTTCATCAGAAAGATTAATCACTGAAGCATACTTCAGTAAGAATTAAATAGTAGTGATTCAGAACACATGCACCAGAAAGGAGGCTGTGCCCTGAGCTGCTTTTCCTGCCCTTTGGCAGAGAAACTACCTATAGATTCCTTTAAGTGAAAGACCAAGTAAAATTAAACATTAACATAAAACAGGGTTTGAACGACTTGTGAAAAATCCTGGCAAATTCAAAGTTGATGGTAGAGGGTTACTCGGACATGACAAGACTGACTGAAGTAGTTCCTTTCTAGCAACTGGCAGCCTAGAAACAAAACATGATGTTCCTTTTAGCTGCTGGTGCACCATCTGCCTCTTTATCTAGACTAGTTGCTTCAAAGCTGAGAAGTACCAGTTTTTCCAGTATTTCCCTTTCTCATGATTAGTCTGTCCTGCTTTGTCTATATTTTTGGAAATCATAATGACATTTAAAAATTAAAACAGAAGCACAGATCCAGAGTAAATATTACTTTCTGTATCACAGCAATGAAATTTTACTTGGTTCAAGAACATAAAGGAAAAAATACAGGGAAAGAGTATCTCCTGAAAGAGCTTTCCTTCTGGTAAACCATCATTGAACTTCCATGCCTTCTTCCTTTCTTGCACAATAAGTTGTTTAAAATATCAGTGAAAAATGCATAATATGAAACTCAGGAGTTACCAAAAGGTTACCTCTGCATGCTGAAGAATGCAGTTACATTTGACAACTGTCCTGATGCTGCTATTTATATAAACCAAGGTGTTATAGATGCTCAGAATAGATTCAGGATTAGGCCATGCTGGTATCACCTTAGACCAATGAAGTGGTTCTTTTCAGGTAGCCCACACCTATCAATCTCAACTGTCTATGCCATGAGAAACTTGAAGAAAACTACACAGTCCACTTACACTTTCTACAGTGTTTCTCAAATTCAGCCAAGCCTGTGCTATCCATAAGGTTGGGCAAATGGAATAGAAAAATTATGATCAAGAAGTAAGAAGCAGCAAAAGTGACAGAAACTGGTCAAGTAGTGGGAATTACAGTGGTATGAGCTGAAGGGAAGGAAACCTGACAGTGAGAAACAAATACAATAGAAATGATAAAGTAAGGAAAGAATCAATAAGGACTCTGAGAGGAGTCTCTCAAGTGAATCTGGAAGCATCATTACTACAGTTCGATGGTGCCTTGATACCTAAAGGAGGAAAATGCCAGCAAGACACACAAGCAACACTGATTTTATTTTATTTCCATACACAGGCACATACAACCTCTGTCATGTGACTTCAAACAAACTTTGTGACTGACTTCAAAGCTGCATCTGACATTCTCTATTGTTTATTCTTCAACTGACAGTGTTGCACTCTCCTCCTTTGATGAAAAATCCATGTGATCAAGGACTTAGCCAGGTTCAAACCAGCATTACTGCATACATGATCCATTCCAGCCACACTGTTGTCTGGAATCACTTTCTCCACGCAGCACAGCATTCTTAAATCCTACTAACTGAACAGTCACTGAAGGACTCTGTAGGACACACATAACCAAATGTACAGCGATGCAAAGCCTAATATGCCCAATGTATATGGAACAGCCATATAGCTGTTATTTTGAAGCACAACTCTGCAAGTCAGGGATCAGTAGCTAGCAGTACAGTCACAATTATACAAACTTGCTGTGAAGTAAGGAAGCTTCAAAGTTTGAAAATTTGTGAATGTTTGGAGCTTATATCTCATAGGGTACCATCAGTCTTCAAAAACCACTGCTACTACTTAGAGCAGGAATGTAATGATAAAGACATCTTCTAAACCAATGTAAGTAACTGAAGAAGCTAGGTACTCCGACAGGCTTGTGTATTTCTGACATTGTCAATCTATATTCATAAATTGAGTTGTTACTGTCTAATTCTGTTCCCAGGAAGGTGAAACAATTAAACACTTAAATTAATATTCCATTTTGCATTCTAAACCAGCTGCATTATAATCCTTCTGCTTTCAAAACCTTCTACTTTCAAAATATTCTGCATTCTGAAATATTTACATTCTAAACCTTCTGCATTAAAACTGTAGCTTTCTAAACCTATTTCTTTCTAAACCTTCTGCTTTCTAAACCTTCTGCTTTCTAAACCAGCTGTATTCTAAACCAATCACATTTTGTCTTCTAAATCTGCTTTCTAAACCTTTGCTTTCTAAACCTTCTGCACCCTAAACCTTCTGCATTCTAAACCTTCTACTTTCTAAACATCTGTTCCTTTGTCTACTCACACAACTGATACTATGAGCAAGACCACCAATCACTGAGAAAGGCTTCTAAGGAAAGTCCTTTGCTATGGAACAACTTGTGTCATATAAATTCCTTTCAATTCCTTTCATTCCTAACATTCCTAAGAAACCTCAACCTTACATATAAAAAAAAACAAAAGTAATATTTTCCCCCTGAACAATTATAGTTGGTGGTATTTCAGAATACTTTGCTTAAACAACTTCACTCTTATTGCCAAGCAATCCCAGTCTCCAATATTTTGCTGGGTCACCATTCTGTCAGTGTCCTGCACTTGCAAGTGCTACAGATTTAAGTTGTCTTTCTTCTTGAACATAATGTTTCTGAATGTACTCCCTCAAGATTCAGCACCGGTGTTTTTTTGTTGTTTGGGGTTTTTTTAATAGATAATATTTGTCCTTCTATCTTATCAAAGGGTCTGCACTTTGCCATTTAAGCAGCTGCATCTCAACGGCTGTTTATAGCTGCCGCAGCAGACCAAAACCTTCCCTTGGTCACTTGTTTCCAGATTAGGAACTCTCAATGGAAAAAACCTGAATGTTAAGAGGAATAAGAGCAATGAAAAGAAAATGAAAAAACTAATGACACACATCCAGAATCTAATAGCAAAACATTTTCCCTGTTATATATCAATCTGCCTTTCTGTTCAACTTGAATTTATCAGCAGCTTATGCTGAAACTGCTTCCTTATTATTAATGTTTGTTAATAAAAACATTTAAGAAAATTACTCCCAATGCTAACCCTTGAGAAACACTAACAATTTCTCCTTGCTTGTTATTTCTTCTTTCAGCATGAATAGTTGCATCATCCATTTCTGCACAGTCTTTCTTAATAACCTCCCTCACTTCCTGTAACTTCTATCTTAAGACAAAAATCACATAAAATGTTCTTCTAAGGGATAAATAAGAGGTCTACTGCATTCTCACCTATGGAAAAAACAAAACTACACTATGCTACATTGTACCTCCAAACCTTTCCCTTTGCAGCTTCCTTTGCAAGTCTAAAGATTGCATCAGAGGTACATTGAAATAAAAACTTCTCAATGAAAAGCAGAAGGAACCAGAGCCAAATCAACACATTAAGAACTACTAAAGATTAAGGATAGGATAGTAATAAATAGATGTTTGCACCCAATTAGAACACATGAGGTACTGGTCCAGCAAGAACATATGCTCTATTGTGATCAGAACATCATCTGGAGAAAATGAGTGAGGCTGGTGAACAATCAGCTATCACCCCTATAATAAACAAATCTGTTAAAGAATAGATCTTTTATGTACAAAAATATGCACTTTGGGATGCCTGTTTCCCCATTGCACAGTAAAAGAAAATCCTTATGAAAGAAAGTTAGGGGCATTGTCAAGAGAGAGTTATGGTGTGTCAACATGTCCTTCAGTCTGGCCATTCAGTGGAATCAGTCCTGAGGGTTATGTTATACAGAGTTCATGCCCCACAGCTAGGAATTAACCAGGAAAGGAGACCAGGAAAGGAGTATTCATGTGTATGCTGTTGTGTACACTCCATCCATCCATCCATCCATCCATCCATCCATCCATCCATCCATCCATCCATCCATCCATCCATTCATCCATCCATCCATCCATCCATCCAGGCTACAAAGCTGTTGGACAAACCATAGATATAGAAACAACAGCTAATGAAGGAGTAGCTTGGGATCAATGCTTGGCATCTACCAGTCCCCCAACTGATTTCACAAGGGTCACTTTATTTCTTTTAATATTTGTATTTCTCCTAAGATTTGCAAGGAAATGCTGCACGTGTGCACCCAGTGCACGTACATGACTGTCAGGATGAGTAAGCAGCATACTTAACTCTGAAATAGGTGAGTTGATTGGTTAGAATTACACGAAAATGTAACAGAGCTGCCACACAGATGTGTGACACACAGTGACTGGGGCTGCCACACAAAACTGTGGTTGGCTAACAAGGTTTTTAACATTTAGTAAAATCAGGAAATATAGGCAGCAATGAAGAAATGCTTAAACCTGCTTTGAATTTTTTTTTTTTTTAAAATTAGAAGAGGCTGAAATGTCCACAACACAAACCTATCCATGTTATTTATAGATCTTACCACTGGAAATGAAGGAATTACATCCACATAATTACAAAGAACTACTATTAACATCACGGTAATCCATTCCAGAATCAAGAACACTCTCAAGACAGAGCAGGGGGATTTGGAAAAGTCTACTCTAAGGGAAGCATGTGTGCATGTTTATATACTTGTATGTATATATACACATACAGACATGTGTGTGTAATCTGTCTAATACATACCCCTACAGTTGAACATCTTTACATTTCAGGTAGTCCAATGTTATGGTTTAAAAGCTGAGCAGAATATGTAAGTTGCATTTGTGTGTTTTCCACAAAAAAATTTGGGTTTGGAAAGTTTGAAAAGAGTTTCTGCTCCCTCCCCTCCTTCTAATTTTCTTCCATGCCTCTTCCATCTTGGATGTCATCTTTACAGTGCTGCACTGTTTCCACTGAATAGAAATCTTTGCTGCTTTGAAGATGATTTACGATGGTAGGATAGACTTGTGTAGACCTGTGTAATCATCCTTGTTTGCTTGGCTGATTGTGAATTCTGAACTTCAGAGATATATATGGAGACCAAGACTAACTCTTGAAATGCCCGCAAACACAAGACCTTGTGAGCTGGACAATGGCTGGAGTTTTAAAAGAAGCGGGAACTGTCTTCAGTGTGGCTGTTCTGGACATTTTATCTCAGTCCATTGTGGGAGTACTGTGATAAAGTTTCATATGTCTGTGTGTGTCTTCTGTGTGGGGTTTCATATTCTAGTGTGTGTGTGGGGGGGGGAGTGAATTAAAATATCTTGCTGCCTTTCTTCCCCAAATTGAGTCAGTTGGTTTCACTGCTTGCTATTTGGTGTTTTTCTTAAAGCCTCCCTTTGTGTTTAGCACTTTAGCTAAAGGTTCTTGATTAACATACAGTCAGGTTTGCTAACCCAAGACATTCAAGTATTGTTACATTGATGTTTCTTAGCATAAAGGTTTGATTTGGAACCTTAAATCTTCTTCAAACATACAAGATATTAATTTTATACTCCTTACATAAAAATCCCTCAAAAACTCAATCACCTACCAGACTAAGCAATCAAAATAAAATTGCATTAATGGAACAATGCAGTGAACACTCTTCCTTGCCACAGCCATTCAAGACAAACAGCTATAGCTCATGTGTAATGCATATGTTATTATGCATTGCTATTTCCTGCATTCCATTACACCCTGTGTATCCCTGTCTTCTTAAAGAAATATTCTTACTTCTGAAAGATTCTCCTAAATAATATAAAGGTTTGCTCTTGAATTTCCATTTCAAAGGTCCAATTAATTCCAATATAGGATAAAACAAGTACATCATCCAATCTGACTATCAAAATGTGGCAAAAAAAAATATTTCATTCAAGATTTCACAGAAGAAGCAGAGGTTTATGTTAGATGAGAACTTCCATTCTTTAAAGGTTATTCTTCTAGCTGTCTCTGGCATACAAATGGAATTATGGTAAAAATGTGAGTTAGGTTTAACATCAGACTGAAAAAAAACCCAATTATTAAAATGATAGTTGCTTTCTTGAGCTTGAACTTTGATGAATGACTCAGGAAAAAAATCCAGGAAATTATCTTCTCTTTTATATCATATCCTTCAGGATAACTGATAGACAATCTTCAAAAGTAGCAGACTTTTGGAAAGGTTCATCTGGATTATCCTAAGCTTCTTTGATATACCTGAACTTTTGAAGATACCGTGGCTCAGACTCTCCTGACTAAACCTATTTACCAGACTTCGTTGCAGAAGGCACAAGTCACAGGTCTGCAGAACCATGTCAGTCTCCCTTGTGGATGGGTAGTCAGGAAAAACAGTAGGTTTCTTGTTCACAAACTCTAGTTCAGCTCTCACATGAATCTCAGATGCCAGTATAACCTAATATCCCTTTGTTGGATGTGCAAAGGAAGATAACTCAATGTGTCTGCCTTGGCTTGTATCAGGAAAAGTGTGAGCACCAAGACTAGGGATGTAATTCTCCCCCTGTACTGGGCACGGGTGAGGTCTCACCTTGAGTACTGGGAGCAGCTCTGGTCCCCTCACTTCAAGAAAAGATTTGAGGGGCTGGAGCAGGTCCAGAGGAGCAACAAGGCTATGGTATAGACTGGAGAAAAAGTCTGACGAGGAGAGGTTGAGGGAGATGGGAGTATTGGAGGAGACTCAGATGAGACCTTCTACCTCTCTACAGCTCCTTGAAGGGAGGTTGTAGTCAGGTGGGGGTCAGGCTATTCTCTCAGGCAAATAGCGACAGGATGAGAGGGCAGAGCCTGAAGCTGCCAGGGGAGGGTTAGATTGGATGTCAGGAAGATCTTCCTCATGGAAAGGGTGCTCAGACCCTGGCATGGACTGCCCAGGGTGGTGGTGGAGTCCCCATCCTTGAAGGTGTTTAAGGATAGGCTGTGGCCCTTAGTGTCCTGATCTGGCTGATGTGGTGATGTTAGGTCATAGGCTGGGCTTGATCATCTCAGAGTTCTTTTCCAGACGCAATAATTCATGATTCTGTGATTCATGATGTAGATATTTAGTATAAAGAGTATGTCAGTCACAATGAATGTTTTTTGAAGAATGAAAAAAAAACCAACAACCTAAACCCATCAATCCTAAGTAAACAGTGGGAAGTAATCACAGGAGAGTGATTACTACAACTGGAGTATTGACGATGGGCAACAGTCAGCAACTGAGTCTGTCAAAATGTGATGATAGTTATGAGAGGAATTTCTAGCCAGATGATACACCAGGTAAAAGTATTTCTCAGATCAATGGTCTAGGAAAAAGTGAGGAAAGATGTGTGAGCTGGAATCCCCCCAGCACAAAAGTATTGAAGGGCTTCTTAGAAAAGAAGAGGACTTCAAGTTACTTGTGGTGTCCCCATGATAGTCTGTACTTCTTCCTCATCATGAACCGCCAGAGACTTATCCTGGACAATTTTCTGAGCTTCACACAGTATGAGCAACTCATAAAGTTCTATGAATGTGTCACTTCAATTGATTCACATTTTAGAATTCTCAAGTATCTTTCTGTTTGTGGAAAGGAAATTGGTGAAATTAAAATTATATCAGACAGAAAATCACTGCACAAGTTTTATCACAGCTTATTCTGCTTGTTTGTTTTCTGTCTTAACTTCATGAATTTAAGATATGACTCAGTATATCTTGGCTGTATAAGTGAGTAAAAATAAGTCTTGGTAGTTGATGGAAAATTCCCTAAGCAGTTCTAACATTAAACAATACAGGATTATAATTCAATCACACCAGGCAATGAACTTAATCATAGAATTTTTAAGATGTGGTGAGAGTTTTGCCAAATTCCAAATCATTCTGGGAAGAACTAGACATAAGTGTCTTACATTCTGTAAATATCTAAAACAGGGAAATAAAGTATTCAGAGAGTAACTGGATCAGCAATAGTATACTTCTAGAAACTCCTGAAACTTGACAATTTGCACTTGTATCCTGATCAAAAGTATCATGAACTTTAATATAAATATCTTAGGAACTGAAACTGCATGATGGTTTCATATTCTTTCAAGCTGAATTAAGCTCTACACTAATGCATGCTACTGCACTTAATAATTCCTTTTATGTGGAACTTGAATAGGGTTTTCTAAGTATTTAGGATTAGCCAAGCCCCTACCAACACTTCAGTTCCAATACATGCTATTAGAAATCTATGTGCTGGTAGAAATGGTGATATCCTTCCATGAAGGAATGGAATGTGAGTGTAGTTATGATGAAGAATAAAATGCAGAATTAAAGCCAGCTCAGAGTATACAAAACATAGGATATGAACAAGTTCTGTGATGCTCTGGAATGGGCTGGATCCAAATCCAACTGCAGCTATTTAGGGTAAGAATTAAAATGCTCAAGACAGTGGATCTTTCATCAGGTTCTGAATCATTGTTAGTATGTCACAAAATCTACAGTTTTGCTGGTGCTGGAACCAAGGATATTATGGGCCTTCAAGGTCTGTGATGATCTTCACCCATTCTATTTCTGTGACAGTTCTTTTCCCCTCAGACCAATTCAGCAGCTACCTGCTACAAAGTGGAGAGGGGACCCAGGGAGGGAGAAGGAGATCTTCTCTATTAGACAAAGCTTCTAACTCATTGCATTTTTTTCTTCTCTTTATCTGAACTGCAAGTTTGACAGATGACAGTCAGATAGAAATCTTTCTTTGGGACAGCTGACAGGTAACATTTCAGATCACTATTTTCACAAATTAGTTGCCTGAACATCAGATTTATTACATCTTCATAACAGAAGAAAAAAATCCCCTCATCCCAAAGCTAAGGGGTCAGATTTTCCGTAAACTTTGTCCCATGGCAAGAAAAAAATGTTTAAAACTTTCACAAGAATAAAATCATAAAGGGCAGTAAAATCAAAGATGATAGCCATGGGCACTTCTCATGGAGCCATCAAGGCTACTAACAGACATTAACAACACTTTAGATTAGTGGACCCAAAACTATAGTACTACTTTCAAATAAATTGATCTAAATTTTTCAACTTCATGAGTTATTTAAGGATCACTAGTGGATCATTGCTAAGGATTGCTAATATCTATTGGGTACATAAATATAATGGGAAAAGCATTAATTATTTTCTGTATACTTAAAGAAAAATGAAGAGAAATTTTGCAATCAGTATCACATAATTAATTATCACATAATAGTGCAATTACTTGCCTGTTGATCCAATAGTATGATTTAACCTCCATCATTACACAGACACAGGATCAAAAATTTAGGATTCTGATGGAATATGTATTTTCTGTCAAGAGTTATGACCTCTGAGCAGCAACTGGCAAACAAGTGATTTTTTTCACCAGCACTGAAAATAAATTCAGCCAAGAAGAGTAACTGGCCAACCATGAAATTGTGCACTTAAGCTGACTTCACAGTCACGACAGAAATGCCAGCTGAAATTTATATAGGCCTGCTACTATCACATCTGCTGAGTCTTACTCTCCAGAATCATCTTACCCTAAATCCATTTGTAATGAAAGTAGCAGACTAACCACTTCCTATATCAGTGTTGGTTTTCAGAGCTGTATTGATCAAATGCTCGGTCTCTGAACTTTCAATAGCAGAATTTTTTGCCTTCATTCCCACCTTTTAAAAAAAAGCTGGCAGCTAACATTATGTTTGAATGTTAGGAACAAAGTAACTCAGGAACTACTGCACCTTGTACTGTGCCCCCCTACTTTGGGGATTGTTTAAAAAAAAAAATAGAATATACTGTCCAGTTCTGGGCCACTCAGTTCAAGAAGGACACAGAGCTGCTGGAGGAGATTGTCCAGCATAGAGCAACAAAGATGATGAAGAAAGTAGAGCAACTCCCTTATGAGGAAAGGCTGAGGGAGTTGGGTCTTTTGAGCTTGGAGAAGAGGAGGCTGAGTGGTGACCTCATTCGTGTCTAGAAATATGTGATGGGTGGGTGTCAGGAGGATGGTACCAGGCTCTTCTCTAGGTCATATGGTGATAGGACAAGGGACAATGTTTGCATACTGGAACAGAGGAGGTTCCATATCAATACCAGAAGGAACTTCTTCACAGTGAGGGTAATGGAGCAGTGGAACAGGCTGCCCAGGTAGTTTGT
Source organism: Upupa epops (assembly GCA_013397515.1). Lineage (NCBI taxonomy): Eukaryota > Metazoa > Chordata > Aves > Bucerotiformes > Upupidae > Upupa > Upupa epops. The sequence goes on from VZRI01010054.1 coordinate 22,865, forward strand.
GGGGTCTCTTTCTCTGGAGATGTTCAAGACCTGCCTAGATCTGTCCTGTGTGACTTGGTCTAGGTGATCTTGCTGTGGCAGTGGGATTTTCAGGTCCCTTCTGATCCCTAGTGATTCTATGATTCTATGATAAAACAGCATGGTATGCAAGGCTGGACCATGAGAGACAAAAATATTCCTATGTACTGCATAGAAATACAGTTTTATTATCAGCAAATACTGCTTAGAATTTAGGAAAGCGTGTTGATTTTAGAAAAAAGTTTGATTCTTTTTCCTTTAAGAAAAATATTTTATTTTGTAAGGCTGTAATACCCATTTCAGCATTTGTTTGGAAAGCAGGACACTTCCATATGACTACTGGTAAAAAATACTGAAGTGGTATCTACTTCATTAATCTGAAATAACACCAAGAACATTCTCACTGCCCTGAAAAATACTCTTTCTTCAATCCATTTATAAGCATGGATTCACACAAGACATTGAATCCTACATCATAAATTATATACAAGGCTAAGCAAAATTTTGCAATACAAATATAACACAGACGATATTTTAAGATAAAGAAGCCACAAACGGATCTATGACCGGAGAATGCATACCAAACAAGGTGTTCTCCCTTAATTCCTACCACTTCTTTTTAAAAATAACTAGTTTCAACTACATGTAATTATAATTTTCCTCAAGAACAGTCTTTTCCTACCTATATTCAATAGTCACAAATATAACTACATGCACAACTTCTGACAATATGAAAATAAACACTGAAGGCAGCAAAGTGCAGTTTTATATCCTTATAAATCTGTAACTTGTAGCTTCTCATCTCACCATCTGCTATGTTAGTGCAGCCTCATGCAAGCCAGGGAGACTAATCACAGAGAGCAATCCACCATTCCTTTCAATCATTTACCAGTAAGTGTATCTGAACTTTTGTGTGGAGGGCACACACACACAGTAACACACACACACACATACTCTGTATCAACTACCAGAGCAAGGTCATACAAAAAGCAATCACTGTTCTGTACACTTGAGCCATTGGACCAAGTTGAGTACAAATGACCTACAAGTTCTATTCTTTTAAATTGATTTCATGCTTTTGTATATCACCAGAGACCAAATCACTTTTAAAATCATGGCAGCTTTGACAGGAATAGTTTTCAAAACCAACAAACACAGTAGTGTCCTCTTCATAGGCTTGCCACGTATGTTCATAAATATCCAATTTAAATTAATTTAAATAAATATCCAAATAAATCTGAAGCTTCTGGTTTGAACTAGAACAGAATTAATTGCATTCACTGATTTTAGCCCTCACCTCAGTGTCTTCTAACTGCACTTTCTGCAGCTTGCAGCTTATTTGTGCAGATAGTGTCTGCTTCTACAAATGATAACACTTGATATTTACAGTTACTAACAAAGATTAGTCTGAAGAAAGGCTCCTGCTTAGACCTGGTCCTGGGAAGACTAAGGTCACTGCTAAACCTTTTGCCCCACATTGGGGTTCAGTGAGTGAGAGGCTGCACCGGTGGGGAGGCCTGGACAGGACAGATGACCTTAAATTGGCCAACAAAATATTCCATCATATACCTCATATTTGGTATAGACGTGAGTGATCACAGGCATCAGCCTCTCTTCATCAGCAACACCTATGAGGAGGACTCTTGTCTCTTCTCCTTTCAATCCAAATCCATGCATTCAGAATCTGTTTCAAAATCCAGCTCCTGAATCCGGTTCCCTTCTGCCACTGAATCTAGTCTTGGACTTGCCCAGCAGACCCACCACTATGATGTCCCCTGTCCCTGCTCTCCCTTTAATCCTAACCCATAAGCCCTTGTTTTTCTCTTTATTGATCCCTATAGAGAGCTGCATGCACTCCACTGTGCTCACATAGAGTGAGATATATATCTCTTCCTCATCTCCCTTGCCTGTCCTTCCTAAACAACCTGTATTTATCCATTCCAACACTCCAGTCATAGGAGCTACCCAGTGTTCATGATACCAGTAATATCACAGGACTGCAGATGTTCACACGTCTCCAACTCCTGCTTTTAATTTCCTATGCTACAACCATTTACATAGATGCATTTAAAATCTACCCCTGGTGAAACTGGCTTACCGGCTGGAATGTCTTTGTGCTGCCTTTCAAGTGCTCTCCTGCTGTGATCCCTCTCTAGGCTCTGGCATCTACTGGCTTCAAAACGGTAGGAACAGGATAGATTGAGACTCCTCTACCCCAGCAACTTTAGTTTAAAGCCCTCTTCACCAGTTTGGGAAGCCTATGATCAGAGATGATCTTCCCCTTCTCTGATATACCACATCAGACTTCAACAGACCAGGTTTCTCAAAGAGTTCTAAGTTGCAAAATTCCTGACTGTGGCATCAACCCCATAATCACACCTTGATTAACAAGATTTGACTGGCCCTTTCAAACCCCTTCCCTTTGGCTGGGGAGACTGATAGGAAAAGTACCTGTGCTCCAACATTCCTCATTGCCCTTCCCATGTTTCTGCAACCCTTGATACTTGTCAGACTGCTCCTGGTTATATCACTAGTGCCCATGTGAAACATCATCAGGTTCAGTGCACTGAAATGGCTTTCAGCCTACAAACCTTTGGAGGTAAATTTCAATAAACCTATTAACCATATGTCAACGCCAGCAGAAAATGGTGCAAGCTGTGTTAAAACGGCTCCTAGCACATTCTGAGCTGCAGAGACAGAAGCTGGCTGGCACAGCAGGAGCTAGATGGCAAAGAAAGTTATTTTCAAGAAGGAATGTCATTATAGTTGCATTACCCTCTGCAGCTGATCACAATACTGATATTTATTCTTTATGGTCTCATTCAAACATCTGCAACAGTAAAAATAATTTCCAGTGACATTTTATACCAATCTAAGATAAGGGGAAATATTCATGAGGTATCTCTACCTGGCCTGCCAGTTATGCTGCTATTCTTAAGAGTTTCTGTTTCCACAGTCATGGAAATGGGGCACTGCAGACTGCAAAGTGAAACTGATGTAAATGAGGCAGCAGTCCAGACAATTATTCGTCACTGTAATTTCTATTATTACTCACTAATAACATTCACAGACTGAAAATGCAAAGACTACCGCTAAGTCTTCTAATTCTTTCACCTCCACAAAACCTTCACCAGAGGGTGTATTTCTACTCTTTCTTGGCTCAGTCTGGTGCAGTTTGCCTCTGGCTGTCAGAGCAATTTTTTTTATTTTGTTGAGTGTGAGAATGACTTGACAGATTCCCAAGGGACCATTAATTCACACGACAGTGTCCTGCTAGTTATCATGTATACACACCATCAGAATGCTTCTGATGACGTTTGTGGTGCTGCCTGGAAAAAACCCAAACCCAAACCAATGAAAACACTGCACAGCCCACAGTTTCAAGTAAAATATTAGACACACTGATGTTTTCAAAATATATATTAATCCAGACAGTTATAGACCTGTTAAACAACTTCGATACTATGGAGGCAAAAAGTTTGTGAAGCAGTGGAATAATTTACTTGCAAGACAGTGTTTCGGTCCAGAAAAGTCATGGAAAACTTGTCTGTTAGCTATTTATAGAGTCCTTAGTTTGCGTATCTACACACAGTCCCAGAAAGTTCACGCATATGCTATTAGGTTTGATAAAATCTGCCTACTCCCACCATGACTGATGTAATCCTATTTGCTGATGTATAGTCATTCGAGGGAAAGGATCTTCAGACGTCTAGGGATGAGGGTTAGTGGTCTTCTTCAGCAAAACTTTTGACCACTTGCATCAGTACACATCTGTGTCCATGGTGAGCTTACTGTTGTGGAATGAGTAACCCTGATCTTCGAGCAATAATCTTAAAGACTCCTTGACCATCTAAACAAACGTGTTTTTAACAGATATTTTTGTGAAACACCAGTCCATGAAATTCCTTCTAATAGTTGTTATGGCATCCTCACTTCTAGCTGCTTTATCTTATCTTCCTTTCTGCAGTGAGGCTCTTCTAAAGGGTCTGATGGCCTGCTTCTTTAGTTTGCAAAGAGAATCCTTAAAGAGTACTTGCTGGTTTACAGAATATTAATTAGTTCACCTATCAATGCTAAAAATTTACCTAACATTCTAGTAACCCCTTAACCTTCAATAAAAATCTTCCCAACCCGTGGTCTTATCTCACAAGATCCATAGCTTTGGAAACTCCTTTCTCACATTGATAGCAATATTTTCGACCATTACAAAAAACAATTAAAAAATCTATATAATACCGACACTTGCAGGGAAAAAAAGTATTTTGCCTAATTTTAAAGGGTATTTGTTACTTTTGTTTATGCAGAGAAAGAAGAACCACTACACTTCACAGTAGTGATGTGAAAAACAAGATATTGCAGTTGAAAAGATATGTGAAAGGGAAGTAATAACTGTTTGTATATCAGAACTGACTTGTGTGAAGATCACCTGTGTCCATTGCTTTAGCAGTAAGGATACTACATGTTCACTAATTTACAACTGCCCAGCCTGCATAGTGAATAAAGAAGAGAAACTGTCTCAAGACTGGTATGTGATAACGCAGTTAAAAGCTTCTTATACTTAAAGAAAACCTAAGTTTATAGATGTTAGTTATTAATTTCCATGTGTGCCGTTTGAAACTGTGTATAAACCTCCAATATTCTAGAAAATAAAGACTTCTCTGTATTTTTCAAAATGTCTACCTAATCTCAGACATCAATGGCAATTTTTTCATCAGAAATCATATGACATCACATGAAAACACAGGACCACAATGTAAAATCAGCCTGCTAAACTAAAGTGGATGAGTATGCTGGTGCTTGGGTATGTTAGCAACAGTGTGTGGAGTCCTGAACACAGTGCTTCCATTGTCCAGGTTTAGAAGGTAGTCAAATACCTTTGAAACTACAAGCAGTTAAACTAGAAGCAAAAGAAGAAGAATAAAAATCTAAACCAGTGTAAACACCAGATTTGAAGAGGAAATAAAAAGCCAAAAAAAAAAAAAAAAGATTTATTATACCTTTTCTAATTCCAGAATCACTTTCAACAGGCATCATGACCACTTCCTTCAGACATATAACTGATCCATAAGGCCATGGATATAATCTCTGTACATACAATTAGGTCCTGGATAGTGTGCCTACTGCTTACTACCCACAGGATACTTTCGGTTTGCTTAATTTTATATGCTGCATCTTAGGTGGCCTCAGGAATGCCTTTCAGATTCATAGTCCTCCAAAGATTATCCATTTTTAACTCAGTGTGGAAATCAGTTCTGGCACTTCCTGCATTATAATTCTTATATCTCACCATGACTTCACAAATACAAGCAACTGAACTGGCACTTAAAACACCATGCCCTGTACTTGATTAGATGAGAAATAAATCAGCCTCCAATTGCAGGGGAAGAAGAGGGAAAGAAAATTGTTTTTTCTAATGTGATAAGGCAATGACTATATTTTAGTTTGGAACATTCTGAATGCATCTGATTGCTGCCAGTGACTGGCTTCCTGTGGTCAGCTACAGCAGTGACTGGTATGGTAAAAGACAACAACAATAACACAAGAAAAGACAAGGCACCTTCAAGATCCACCCACTGTATGTCCTTGTTTGCATCTGGGAATCTTTCTAACCCCCATGCAGGCCGCTGTCTGAGTCCCTGTGGCATATGATTTGATTTTCTTCATCACTTTAACAACATAGAGCTACGTGTTAACATTGTAGAATTAAAATGGAGGCTAATGTTCTGCTACTGATATGTAAGCATAAAGGAGAGGCATGAAGTGAAAGCAGAATGAGCTTATACATCACACTGAGAAAGATTACATATCCTTAATCACCTTGAACAGCACTTCACTGAGAAAACATGAAATTCAGATTTGATACAGAGTAGAGCCATAATTTGCTCTATAAAAGCACAGAAATGATCTCTGTACAGCACCACAAGCAACCTTTTATATTACTATGGGTTAAAGCAAGTCTGTTTTGGCTCTCTAATTTTTGTTGGGAGAAGGCTTTTTTCCTAGAAGCTCTAATGAAACTACAGAGTATTTTGCTGTAATGTTTTTTTCCCAGACCACAATGCAGAAAGGATCTGTGATGTTATATTCTGTAAAATCTGCAGAAAGAAATTCTATTAACTTTGTTAGATTGAACCTTGATGTTGGTATAACTGAGTTTCGACTTTATTCAGCCTGACTTTAATAGCAGGTCAATTTCATTAGCAGAAATAGGCAGGAAAATAATAAATAGCTGACGCTATCTCCACAGGGCCACACAGGTTACATCACATCTTGCAGTGGCAATCTTTCTGATTTCTACCTAAGGAACCAGTGACAATCTTTCTGATTTCTACCTAAGGAACCAAGATCTACCCTACAACATTATTTGTGCCAGTGTAATTCACCCAAATTTTATTAGCACCTGCTCTCAAATTTTAGTTTATTAAATTTGCTGACATAAGGTGCAACCTGTATTATTAACGGTACCAGAAACAAAGTACTAGAGGGTGGAAGAATTATAATAAATAGAGATAAAATTATACAAGTGTCTCGGTTTGGGAAGACAGGTGTCGGTTAGGGAGAGCTGGAGTCTCCAGAATATTATAATTTTTCAATTTAAGGGACTTCCAGGCAAAAGATTTGGGAAAAGGAACAACGATTCTTTACTAAGAACAGTAAGAAACACCAACAGTACACTCAAAACAACCAAACGAAAAGAAGATCCCAGGGACCCCAACAGAGTCCACCTGACAGTTGGGGGTGGGGGGGTGGGGGGTGTGGCTGGGTCCTCCTGGAGCGGTGGATGTGGCTCTCTTCCCCTCGGTGCAGGCGCAGATGGAAACCTCAGCAGGCAGGAGGCGGCAGGGAGTGGCC
>VZRI01010054.1:29774-45172 GCA_013397515.1 Upupa epops
CCCCAGCCCCCTCCTCCCACTCCCATGCAAGAAATAAAACCACATATCCTCCCAACCGCTCCCAACAGATGAGAATAGAATACAAACTTATATTCCACAACCCAAGACAGCAAGAGACACAGCAGAAGTGTTGCATTTTGAGGTTATCATACCTTCAATATGTTTTAAAGATAATAAAAAGATATAAAAATATAAGAAAATTGTCAGTGACTACAACGTTAAGCAGTTCAAATAAAACTAAACGAAAACATCTGACACCAGTTCTCTGCAATTACAAGGGTATCAAAACAGGAAGAGATGGCCCTTGAAGTAACCAAAGGGATATTTTGAAAAATATATCTGAAAAATGAGATCCTCTTTTTTCAGGAAGTAACTGGAGTGAAATGCTTGCACTAGACAAAAACACTGGCACAAGAAGAAGAGCTGAATTTAAAATGATCATCATTTACATCAAGAGAATTCATGACGTTCATTTTCTCATGTTGGGTATGCTTGCAGCTTGCAGTTCCCTACAGTTTTACCTTCTCACAGCACTTGTCTACAAAGTGTGTGACAGAGTTTTGGAATTACAAGCTCATAAATTGTTTGTTTAGATCCTCAAGTACACTGTGAAGCTGCAAGCATTTCTGTATTCTTCTGATTCTTTAGAGGAAAGATACCTAGTTTACTGTAGGGAGACAGATTACGTGTTAGATTGCTCATCTTGAATAAGTCTACAGGTTTGGGAACTACAGACTGAAACATCTTGGAAGGGGTCTTAAGGAGATTTTTCCATTCAGTAATACACCAATTATTCCAATATGAAAGATTTTCCTGTATTCACTCCTGATGTCTAGTTCTGAACCAAACTGGTACATTTTTCTGCTTCATCTTACTCTTCTAATCCTGATTCTTATCACATCCTTTTTGCTTCAACACTAGTAGCAGAGAAGAGTTCAGCATGGGAGTCCGTTTATGAAACAAAATTACATTATGAACTCCAAAACAGAAGAGAGTCTAATCTCTGTAAGAAGTTATAAGGTATACTATACCATCCTCCTCCCAGATATAAACAGAATCATAGTGCAACTAAGGCAGGAAGAGATCTCTGAGATAATCAAGTCCAGCCTAGGGTCTAACAACACCACATCAGCCAGACCACGGCTCTAGGGGCCACAGCCAATCTGTCATTCAACACTTCCAGGGATAGCAATTCCACCAGTGTCCTGGGCAGTCCATTCCAGGGTCTGATCACCCTTTCCACGAGGAAAGGCTTCCTAACATCCAACCTAACCCTCCCCTGGCAGCTTCAGGCCCTGCCCTCTCGTCCTGTCAATATCTGCCTGGGAGAAAAGCCTGATCCCCACCTTACTAGAATCTCCCTTCAGGGAGTCACAGATGGGGAGAAGGTGCCCCCTGAGTCTCCTCCAGGCTAAACAACCCCAACTCTCTCAGCCTCTCCTCATCAGACTTTATCTCCAGTCCCTTTACTAGTCTTGTCACTATGAGGACCTGGAAGAATGGATTTGACAATAGAGAAAGAAAATAATGTATTTTTCCAACACTCAAATATTACGCATCAATACCAAACAAACCTAATCTCAGGATCGTGAGAGTAAAGATCAGTGCATGCAAAGTAGGGGTGGAATTGGAAGATGTCTTCAAAAACACTATCAACAAAGCAAGACCAAGGAAAACCCATTTCCTGATAATCAGGTTGGTGATCTATGAAGAAGGAACAAAAAAAGACTGTAGTATTCAATTTTTCTTTGCCTTAGCCTTATACAGGTGACATCTATTCTCAATACTCTTGTCAATGTACTTAAGTGTAGTCTGAGGGTGTGAAGTATTATCCACCAAGGAAGAAGCAAGGTGGAGTGGAGGAAAATTACATAGTCAAACTAGTAATACCAATCTGTAGGACTGCATGGGACTCAAGAGCGCTTACAAACAGCACTGATTTGAGACTACTGCCATCCTTGAAATATTGTACCTTTCTGGCACTCTGCTGTTGCTATAAAAAAAAAAGGTAGTATGGTTTCAAAAGGAGAGGGAAAAGGAATGATCACTAAGAGCAAAGGTCAAGCCCAAAAATTTTCTGTGTGATGCCAGATCAAGAAGTCAGCATCTCTCAAATGTGTTTCCCACTGTCTACATGGAGCATACTATCATCAGTCTTGATGACTGCCAGAAGGTACTGCCGTAACACAAAAACAAATTGCTGCACAAACCAGTGCTTACCAACAGCAAAGGATGGCCTTTGTTCTGAGTACAACTGTAATATGAATAATCACAAAGTGTTTCCTCATCACTCCCCTAGAGTCAGGGCATTGAGCACACAGTAGCACAGAAAGATGTGTAACAAGAAAATCAGGTATGCAAGTGCATCATGTTAAACAGAAATACAAAGATTTCCTAACAAGTGGAGTAAGTCCCAGAGGGAAACAACAATACCTACTACTTACAAGCTAAATAGGAAATCTCCAGATATTATGGAAGTACTAGAGGCTGAGAAAATAGACTCCTGATCACTTACACAATCAAAACACCTTCTATCATTAAGATAAGGCCTCATATCAAAAGTTCTGACAAGAACTGGAACATCTGTAGTACTAATTTGCTAACAGAAAGTAAGAGTTCATTTACTTTTCAGATGAGGAATGTAATATACATAATTTAGGTAATACACAAAGTACTGCATTAGAGACAGAACTCAGCCACACATTAAGGTACTTTAGAGCTGCATCAACAGGGAGTCACTGTGCTCTTAAGTGATATGGGGTGGTACGCAAAAGGGTAAAATCCCAAAACTAGAAAGCACCAATACTGTTAAATCATAAACAAACAGAAAGGGCTCATAAAAACCATGCAAACAAGACCTGCTGCTTTAATGCAGACACAGGAAATAAAAAGCATTTTACAGAAAAAAAGGTACTTCTACTCATCCATGTATTATGTGTGTCACCACACAGTGTTAAAGAACACATTCCTGTGGTATATGCATGTAATGGTTTAGAGTGAGGGTCTAAATTGGTTCTGGGTTGGTGCCTGCAATTCCAAGACAGCAACCATCTCTCTGTGAGAATTCAATAGGCAATGAAGCAACTTTACTAAAAAGAAAAGAATTATTGAACCCATCACCAAGAAGAAAAGGAAAAATCCCCAAATAAGTAAAATAATCAAAAAGAGAAAAGAGAAACTGTATCACAGTGCCTTTACACACACTCTGAGAGAAATGGGAGACAGCTAACACATTGGGTTTTGGCTTTAGATGAGAGCCCTGGAAAAGAGCATGTACATCAACGCTCATAACCATAAAGCTGCTACACACGCACACACACATACACACAATTGCACCCCTCCAGAAGGGAAGGGTGGGGTGACAGAAATACAGCACAAAGAGACATTTGATGCTTGTGGAAAAGTTCCTTTTCTGGTCCACTGTTTAATTATTATAAAGATCCAATTACTGGATAATGCATTGTCATCACACATAAAGCCTCATTATAGATGGGATCATCATTTTCACAAATTTTGAAAAATTTCTCAAACACATTTATGTCTACATTTTTCGTCATTTCTGCGAGACCCATTCCTGTGAAATGGTGTCATGTCAAATAGGAAAGGAAAACTTCTGAAGAACTAAAATAAAGAAGCAGCAATGTGACATTCTCTAAAGGGACTTTAAGGTTTGTCCATGTCTGGCAGTGAGATGTACTCCATACAAAGTACTAATTCCTGTGTTTTGCATGCCTGAGAACTATGGTATTAAAAATACAAGTATAAATATCCATGTGTCAGCTGCATATTTTCATCTGCCAGACTGTACACACAGGCATTTCTGATAGAAGGCATTAGGCCTCGTCACCTATGAACTAACAGGGCAGCATTTACAACCTTGGTACCCTTTTGTTCAGTTCAGACAACTACAGATGATTCCCTTAAGTATGATGATAAACAAGTAAATATATTTTACATATCAGAACCCATTCATCTTTTTGTCCAATGATTTTATGGCCAGTTGCATCCTGTGTGAACTTCTGACAGCACGTTTTTGACAATTCCATTTGGTTAATTAGGAATCAGACATATTCATGTAAACAGTAATAAAGTTCCAATAATTAACAATTACACAAAACAGGTAATTTATAAGGAGAAAGTAACACAAGAAGTTAATTTCTTACTAATACCAGAAGAGCAGGAGAAAACAGTGAATACTGATTACCTAAATTTGAACTAGGCTTTCAATGCAGTGCTCCAGAGTAGCCTCAGAGCCACGTCATGGGAGTAGACTTGATTGATGAGCTACATGGCACAGGATAATCTTGCTGGACCAACAGCCAGTAATGAAGGACAAGTTGTAGGGCTACAAAGATGATGAGGGGACAGGAACGTCTCTCTCACATGGAAAGTCTGGGGTACATGGGTCTTTTTCGCCTGGGGAAGAGAATACTGAGGGGGGAACTTATCCGTGCTTATCAATATCTAAACAATGAGTGTCAGGAGAAGGGGCAGCACTCAGTGGTCCCCAGTGATACAAATGATAGGATAACAAATTGGAATATAGGAAGTTCCAGCTAAATAAAAAAAATCTCTATTTTGGGGTAAAAGGGAGCTCTGAACAGAGAGGTTGCAGAATCTCATTCTCTGGAGTCTTTCAAAACCCACCTGGACACTATCCTGGGCAACGTGTTCTAGATGAACCTGCTCTGGCAGGGATGCTGGATGAGATGATCTCCAGAGATCCCTCCCCTTCCCTACTATTCTGTGATGTTGTGACTCAATCACATTGGTAATCGTACTGGGGTGTAATCTCTGTCCGTATCAGTAACCTGGCCAAAGGGATGATACAAGACCTCACTGTGTTTGTAGACTTATCAAATGAATGAAGCAGTTGGTATATGGGAAGGAAAAGTAGCATTTCAGGATGAGATACACTGGGAGAGTGGTCTGAGTAATATCTTACAGACTTTCAGAAAACAATATAACATCCTGCATGTATGAGAGTAACCCTGGCAGACTTCAGACTGCAAAAAAATCCAAATAAGACTAGAAGGTTATCGTAAAGAAGCTGAGGGGTTCCTTTATAGTAAATAAAATTAAACCTACCCCAGGCTTCATTTGCCAGACTAGAGCTATCAGGTCATGGGAAGTGGTACTTTCCATTTATTTAGCCTTTTCCCCCTTTCAAGAGACGTTCCAGCTTCAAGCAGAGGTCAGGAAGACTTATCAAAGTGACTTGAGGTTGAAGTACCTGACATAAGGAAAGGCTAAAGAAACTTGGTTTATTTAGCCTCAGACACAGAAGCTAAAGGGGAAAACCAGCCTCAGATTTCTACCTAATGAGTGTGGGGCTGGGAGTGCAGAAGAGTATTACAGAGAAAACAGAGCCAGGGGGAAAGCAGTAAAATGATGGGAGGGGAGGGGGGGAAAGAAAGGAGAAGAAGTCCACCTGAAAATGCAATCACAAATTCCAGTAACACATGAGCTAAAAACCAACTTGGTCCACTTACAGAACAGAGAAACAATTGGTCAGGCATGTCCAGAGTAACTGTAGAGTTCTTGTTCTTGGTGTTACTCCGACACCTAATTCGACAGAGTTACTATTTAAATTGTATTCCAGTTCACAGTTAATCTTGTCTACACATCTGGATCACCATAGGACCTTCCAAAACTAATTTATTCCTAGACTCTATGATTATGTTCTAGTTGGCATTGTTTATCTGCAGATTGTGCAATGTACCAGTGTCAGACAACAAAACTCCTCCTAGAACTTATCTGTTAGCTCCAATTTTAATTCAACTTCAGTCTCAGTCTGTATTAGATCATGGGCATTTTTGGCTAGTTCCTGGATGAAGCTCTATTCATCACATATTGATCTATAAAAAAAATATTTTAAACCTAAATTTTATTAATTGTTTTGGAAAATCAGAATGAGCAAACTGAAACAAATTCACTAACTAAATGTTACAGTGAGTATTAAAAATCATATGAATAATGAACGGCTGCAAAGCAAATGTGAAAACCTTTAAACCAGCTGTTACCTCAAATCTGAAAGCCAAATGAAGTGAGTTTGAAAAAATAATGCACCAGATGGGAGGAATATGTATATCAGGAAATAACTGGGTTTTTTTAACAGCCATTCTGACATCGTAAAATCCAGCAAGATAAAACCACTCTAACACTTATGTTTAAGTTTTAGAAGGCAGTCAGCCTTTACTGGTGCCAGACCACACGCAGAATAATTTCTCTATTCCTGCAATGACTCTAGCAGTGCTGAGAGGAGCTTATGTTGCCATAAAGGACACATATTCATAACATCTCCTGGAAAAGCAACATGTATTTATTCTATTTCCCATAACTAATTAACATCTCTGCATAGTCTTCCATGCATTTGCAAGACACTCTTCTCATTATACAGAAATCTTTATACCTTCATGCCAGCCCTTGGGCTATCTCCTTGTTCAAACCTCTCAAGCTGCAAGGCCAGTAATTTCTTTATCTCTGATGGTAGTCAGGTTGCTCTGAAATTCCTCAACCTTGTGCACATACCTATTGCTCAGATAGTAATTTCTTACCTGTACGTTTTATGCATATACAATATATGTGTATATGTATAACACAGTTACAGAACCTAAAACTCTGTGATGTTGCCCTTTACATTACAAATTCTAGCTTACTTTAAGGCATGCACTTAAAACTACTGAAGAAAACTGCTTTACTCTATGTAGCACCTTGAAATTCAGTAGTGTTCTTTCTGTCCTGGCTATTCTTTGTTTCATTGTAGGAAACATAAAAGTAGTAATAGAAGAAAACACTTGAGGCACCTTTATTTAGAATATGAAATGCCTACTTGTGACTAATAATATTACATCACTATATATGAAATAGCAGTACTTATAAATGAAACTAAGTTTATATCTCACATCTGTTTAACATTGAACACTTTTTACATTTGGGATGATTTGGACTACACAGAAATTGTGAAATGATTTACAATTTCTTAGGATACCGGCTGATTTCCACAGTTACAGAATCATTTTGGCTGTAAGAGACCTTTAAGATCATCAAGTCCAATTGTTAGCTCAGTGCTGCCTCTAAATCATGTCTCTCTGAGCCACATCTACACCTCTTTCAAAAGCCTCCAGGGATGGTGACTTAATCACTTTCCCGGGCAGCCTGTTCCCATTATCAGTGTTTGATAACCCTTCAGTGAAGAATTTTTTCCTGATACCCAGTCAAAATCTCCCCTGGCAACCTGAGGCCATTTCCCCTTACCCTATCACTTCTTAGTTGGGAAAAGAGACCTTGACCTCACTGCAATCTCCTTATAGGGAGTTGCACAGAACAGTAACACTTCCCCTCAGCTTGTTTTCTCCAGGCAACCACAGATCCCTCAGCTGTTCCTCTAGGACATGTGTTGAGGAGCCTTCACCAGCTTCATTACCCTTCTGTGGACATGCTATAGCACCACAATATCATTCTTGTAGCAAGGTGCCCAAAAGTGGACACAGTATTTGAAGTGCAGCCTCAGCAGTGTCTCATACAGGGGGACAATCACTCTTGGTGGCCATGGTGGTTCAGTTACAGGGTGCAGGTGGTTGCTGTTTTCCTGGCACTGCTCAGGCTTCATCATCCATTCCCACAAGAGCTGCTGGCTCCTAGTGGGACTCTTTAGTCTCCAGGCACTTCCCTGCCTAAGCAAAACCTCAGGAGACCCCTTGCACACCAAGAAGTGTGTCTCCTCTGTGGGCTGGGCTGGCTCTGGAGCTGCTCACCTGGGCAATGCTGCTGTAGATCAAAGATTTCTGCATTGGTTTAGCAAAGGCTGGCACATCCTAGTAAATGCTAATCCTGTGCATATACTGTTCAATCCTAGTTGAAACGTGAGCTTATATCAGATTATTCATTACCTGGCTTCCATTGCTGTGATGCAATAAATGCTTTCATAGATAGAAACAACATGATAAAAACTATGGAATAAAGAGCACGATAGGGACATCAAACACTAACATATTTTCTGTCCTCATTTTGTTAAACCAAGAACAAAGACTTTGTTGTCAGGATAGGTTTTTAAGTTGCAGTGAGATGAAATTAGAACCCAAAGTATAGAGATTTAAAAAAAGATGCTTTTCTTTGTTTTGTGTTATGGCTGTAACAACTCTGCATAATCACCTCAGCAAGTTGTGAAGGCAGAAAATGAATAAAACCTGCCAAGTGCACAGAGGATGAAGTGTATTTTCTACTGTGCCTCACTCTGCTGTTTACTACACAAACAGACCATATTCAGCTCAGATGCAGAGAGAAAATAAAGGCCTTCCAAGTCCAGATGTCTTAACACTGAGGGAAAGATAAAAGTTGGATTTTGAAGTCTTAATATTTTAATTTCTCACCCCCTAAGGCACTTTCCTTTCCCGTTTTCTTCAAAGCAACCAGATGGTTGAAACTTATGTAATAAGAGATATTTGCACACTTCAACTCAGTCTGCACCATTTTTAGTAGAAAACTTGACATTGCTACTTGGGAATGAAATAGTCCATCACTCATTCAGAAGTGCAGTTGGTGAAAGAATGGTGGCCACGAACCAATGACATTAATTTCTACTCTTCTTTAAGAAAAGTATGTAAATCCTTGCTTAAGAAATAATGAATGAAGGCTTGCTTGTCCAAGCTCCTTGTAACATGTAGTTCAAAATAACTAGTACAACAATAAAATAAAGCTGAAAGAAGAAATGATTTCTGAACTCGTCTAAGACCCACAGCAACCATGTGGGTAGTGCCAAAGTCACATACAACTAGCATTGTGGACAGATCAGCATGATATCCTCTGTGTAGCCGGAGCTGCAGTGCACAGCAAGCTAAAATTGATTTACACCATCCTTAAAAAAACATAAATTTAGAGTTAGCATTGATTTGTAAAGAAGCAACCTGTTAGACAGTGTCAGAGCTGTACTTGTGCCTTACACTTCAATGAACAGGTAAGGCTTAACGTCATTGTTTTCTCACTGGGTAGGAAGACAGACTGTAGAGGAACTTAGACTTTATCTTGGTTTGGGTATTGTGATAAAAAATACATGCCAGTTGCACAACAGCTATACAAGGTTAGGCTTAGGAGGGGAATAAGGAAGAAAAAACCCATAGGTATAATCATATAAAGCACTGGATTAGCAACATGCCCCTAGAATCATCCCCTATTTTAAACTTGCTTCACAGTCACACAGGTAGCACTCAAATCTGTCCTCAGCTGTCCTCTGCAAGCTTCCAGGCACTGCAGAGAGGAAAACTCGTGTCTGTACTCTCCTTTCACATGAAAGCAAGTGCTTACTTACTGCAGTGTGCATGGCTGGTGTGCATCCCTGAGCACAGCTTCCATCACTCAGTATTTGTTTTAATATCACTCAGTAAATACAAGACAACTCAGCTATGCTCTTCCTGGAATAGCTTGATGTTATGTTTTGCAGAGGAGTATGGGAATTCGCAATCAGCCAGTCAGGACATCTGGCCTTCCATAACACAGGGAAATAGTCTAAGACTCATTCCATTGCTCTATTGCTAGTCCCAGGCTGCAGAAGTCAGTCTAAACTAAGCCCGTACTACCAGCTGCTATTAAATCCCTTGTGAGCACTAAAAGATCTCTGCACCAGGGAAGAGAACTGGTAAAAGGAGGATGGTAGATGTATATAGAAACAAAGAAACACATAGACATGCTTGTTAGGAACAGGCTATTTTCCTGTCCATTCTCTCAGGATTTAGTAGTGTCCCTATGAAAAGTTTCTGGCCTTCTGTGCCCCGTGCTTGTTTTTCTCTGATGAAGCAATATCCAGCAGTATCACTGCAAATTTTCATCACAAGGAACAATGTGGAAATCAAACCATAATGCAGCACAAAAACCTCAAGGGGCCCATGGTATGACTGTTAAAAAGCATAAGAGTATATACGCTAAAGGTCAGTGCAATGTTAACTGTGCCCCAACAAAACATCACACTTCTGGCAAGGCACTAAAAAATTTTCCAAAATAAACCAAACCACCCTC
Source organism: Upupa epops (assembly GCA_013397515.1). Classification (NCBI taxonomy): domain Eukaryota; kingdom Metazoa; phylum Chordata; class Aves; order Bucerotiformes; family Upupidae; genus Upupa; species Upupa epops. Next base: position 39,786 of record VZRI01010054.1, read on the forward strand.
TGCCCTCAAATTTATCATGTTCCATATATTCCAAACCCAAAAACCACTAAGCAAAAAAAACCTGAATGCCATAGGATTTAATGGATCACAGATTCAGGCTGGAGGGCCTCAAGATGTCCCTAAACAGTTGCCCAAAGTAGGGGCAATTCTGAGGACAGAGACATCGTTCAGTGCTTTATCCAGTCTGGCATTGTTAAACTTAAAGGGTGAAGGCTGCACAGCCTCTCCCAGTCTGTGGTGAGGGTGAAAATGTCATTATAAGCAGTCTGGATCCTTATATCAGCATGTGCCTGTTGTACATTTTTCCTGCCATGCATCACTGCACAAAGCCCAGTGCCTTTGTAAGTGAAATTCATGTACAAAATCAGTCATCGTATGAAATGCAGCAGTGTTTGAAATACAGACTGAAACTTTGCCGTTATCATCTTGTGGAAGGAAAGAACTATCTCACCTTCTCTGCCCCATAAATTTCAAGAGACTGCAACTGGGCTTTGTAGTGTCCCTGACCTGGCAAGCATACTCTGAGAACATCAACTAAAGCCAATCAGGAGAGGCAGAGAGAAAAATGCTGAGCTTCCGTAGAACAAATTTGCCTGGTTTAAATATTCAACATCTCTGAAATAAAAGCATTTACAAGCACTTCAGCTCAGGGTCAGAACTGCTGCAGCTCCAAAGAACAGGAAGCTTTGAAGTTATGTGATAATGCACACATTCTCAAGAGAATGCTTTTGGTTTAAACATTGAGTTCCATTCCAAGAAAAACAAAAAAACAGCAACAAACCCTAGTGCAGTCCGTTGTTAGAACTACTTCACATACCTCCCCGTTCTCAGCATAGCTCTTCAGGCACTTCATGAATATTGATTTGTAGAATACCCAAAAGGAAAAGAATATGTTTTTTTTTTTTCTGTTTGTTTGGATAGGAAGAGAAGAGCGACTGTTCTCAACACCACTTGGAAAATCTTCAGTACAGCCAGAAACCGAGCATACATGCCTCATTTTCTCAGGCAAACTCAATCTACACAGCTTATTTCCTCTCCAGATCACTGTACTAAATCACAGAAAGGTTTAGGATGGAAAAGATCTTGGAAATCATCAAGTCCAACCATTAATTCAGCTGTCCCAAGCCCACTGCTAGACTATGTCCTTGAGCACCATGTCTATGTGACTGTCAAACACATCCAGGCATGATGATTCAACCACTTCCCTGGGCAGACTGTTCCAAAGCCTGATGACCCTTTCAAAGGAGGTTGTCTTAATGTCTAACTTAACTTCCCCTGGTGCAATCTGAGACCATTACCTTTTGTCTTATCACTTGTTACTTGTGAGAAGAGACCAGCTCCCACCTCTCTAGAACCTCCTCTCAGGTAGTTATAGACAGCAATAGCATCTTCCCTCAAGCTCCTTTTCAATCATTACCATCCTTTAGAGATCTGATATTAAGTGTTGACAAAGAGAAGGATGCCAAACTGTCAAACCCATAGGGAGACCAGAGGCCATACTCTCCAGCAAATGATTAGTCACAATGCAATACTGACTTGGTTTGCTTTCCATAGGAAATGGAAATGTCCACTGAAAAAACTAATTTTATTGTCAAGACCTTTTGACACCGATCTCCTTCATCAGCTCATTGCAAGCAGACAGTCTTCCCTTTTGATAACTTTATCAGCAGATGGTCAGTCTTGGTCCTGAGAGGTGTCCCAGCTCCAAGGGAGATACCAAGTCACAGCTGTTGTGATCCCAGAGAGCTCCAGTGGGCCTCTCTTCAGGACCAGTATTTACAAAGTCACAAAATGCTTGAGTTTCATCAGTACTTTGGTTAGTACTTTTCCACTTACCTGGCAAATTTGACACTTCTTCTGTGCGGGCAACTTCCCAAGAGATTCAGTAGTTACAGTTGTGGTGAGGGGGTGTCTAACCATTCTAGCTCCCCAAACCTGTACCTGGGATGTCCACATATTGAATCACCGTGACTTGCTTCCCCACAAGGCAGGATCAGAAGGTACCAAGTCATCCCAGCCTATTGCATGGTGTAATTGAACAACAGCACTATGGCTGGTACCAGTTTCACAAAGCAGCCCAGAGACAGAATCACAAAGTCGCCGAGGGAGTGAGGTGTGTGTCTGTGCCACTACAACTCCTCACTCCTCCACCACAAACTCCTCCAATATGAGTACTTTCCATAGGCTGTAATTCTTCATGAACCACCTTAGTATGATTCCTTTTCATAGGGTCCACATCCTGACAATAACCCTGCTCTGACATGGGCTCCTCTTTACGCAAGTTTATGGGTCCTGTGAGGAGCCTGCTCCAGCAAAGTCTTCCTCTGGGATGACAATCTCCTTTGATAACATATACTTGCTCAGTTGTTAGCTTTCAAAGGGTGGCAGAGGGACATATGTTTCATCATTAACCAGCACAGGCTATAGAAGGACATTCTGTCTCACCATAGTTTTCACCTAGGGCTGCAGGGGAACCTCTGCAGAGCACCTCTTGCTCCTACTTATTTACTTCTTGGTGCCTGCAATTGTTTTTATCACATATTTTCATTCCTCTCTCCAGCTGCTCTTTGTGTATGTTTTTGTAAGCTATCACTGATGGGCTCAGCCTTGGTCACAAGCAGGTCCATCCTGAAGCCAGCTGGCATTGATTCTATTGGAAGAAGCTTCTGGCAGCCACCCACTATGAAGACCTTACCAGGCAAACCTAATGCATATCTTATCTCAGTTGTGGACCAAAGTTGAAAGAGAAAACAACCTGTTCACATACTATTCATGTTAACATTTCAGCAGACCGAAGCACACTGTTTCTGGCCATCTAATATCTGATTACCCTAACTAATTCCGAGTCAAAAGACAAAGTATTAGGATTTTCTACAGGTGAAAGGTGAGAAGAAACATCCTAACGGGGAGGTGGTCAATAAACATACACCTGTACCAAGTAATCACATGAAGAATTTTGTTAGGGAAAACTAAGCTTACCAGTCACCATTCAAAGGCATCTGTACAAAAGGAGACCCCAAAATTTTCATGAGAACAGAGATCAGGTAGAGTAAACTATCTTTTCTAGCACATTAAATTTCCACTAACCTCTTAATATTTTTTCCCAACTTAAAGTATCTATTTTTTCCAATTATTTTTAGCTTATTGTTCAAATGTCATACAACCAATTGCAAACTTTTCACCCTATTCCTCTCTAATTTGCTACATCATTGTCCTATCTCAGCTTTTATTCCCTGTACTGAGAGATCTGGCTAAGAGATTCATCTCAGTTAGTTTGATAAATGCTTAGTCTCTTACAGAGCACATTCCTTCCATTTTTATTATTCATGGCTAGTATGGCTAGTATCTGAGGGCCAACAAAATTCTTTGGTCTTTTGATTCTAGTTTGCCATCATTTTACATACTGGGAAAGTGATTTAGATCATCTGAGCTCTCAAAACATCACATGTTGCTTCATTTCAAAGAACATCATCAGTGCAAGTCCAGAGAAGACAGACTGCCAAATGCAGACCAGCACCAGCAGCAGCTTTTTAGTAGCCTTCAGATTTTCTTCAAATTTCTGTAGAAGTGTATGTTAAAATAAAAACTCCATTACATACAATAACTCTCTCAAAAAACTTTACTTCCAGTAAAATAGCTTTTCCTTGAACAAAAGTCCTCCGTTAAGTACTAGCTTTCAGTATCCATTAGCACAGAAATGCATTTAAAGAAACTTCACATAATTGCAAATCTGAAAGTTTTTCCCTGACTATTTCAAGTAACATGGAACTTGCTTTCTGAGTCAGAGTTTAATCTCCCATCTTTAACAGCTTTGCTATGTAGAGTAGAGGAGCACTTTTACAACACTAGAGGAAGATTTGGTCTAAAAGTATTGTTCTGGATTTTGCTTGTTCTTTCAGGGTCAAAAGCAAAGTCCAAGTTCTTACTATAGAGATAAGGAATGTATTAACAGGAGAAGTACAGAAAGGATTTTAAAAGATAGGAAAAATGCAGCCTTTTACTCCAGCACACTGCTTCCATATCCCGGTCTGATACAAACCTGCTACGCTTCTAACGCCATGACAACTAAATCACAATGCATTGAGAGAGTGAGAAATAAGGAGAACAAATAGAAATGGAAGAGAGTGAGACTCTGCTCCATAGCTTGCTGTAGAAACACCTTGACAAGATGGTGACAATGGAAGACTAAAAGCAACACAGTACCAAGTATCAAAAATTCCTTTGGGACATGGTATTATGGGAAGGGATATCTGACTTTCATGTGTCTATAGAAATGGTGTCAGCTTTACAAACAGAAGATTCTATGTTTAAATCCCGTTTGGTTAAAATTCACACTATGACACATATATATTTATATATGAGGTTGGAAAATTGCAGGCAGAAATAGAAAGGCTCAGGAGAATTGGAAAGGCTAAAATAGAGGTAGACCTGTGGAGCCAGTCTACACAACAGCCAAATAAGACCCAGAAACAAGGGCAAAAAGGATCCTGCACCACTCACAGGGAGGACAGAAGCCCAAGTAGAAGGGGTGAGTGGAGCCTAGTGAAGAATCATGGCAGAAGGCAAGCATTACCCTTGCTGGCCTCAACTTTCTCAGTTGCTGCCGAGTAATAGATATGTATCCCTACTGGAAGAAAGCCAGTCCAGTAAGGATATAGAGGAGAGAGAACCCATACCGGAGGTCCTAGCAAGGTTGCAGACATCTGGGAAATCTTCCAGTAATATGACAACCTCCTCCACACAGTGTCCTAACTGTTGGAGACCCACTCCTGAAAGGGACTGAGGGCCCAATAGGCAGAGCTGACCCTCATCACAGGGAAATCTGCAGTCCATCTGGAGCCCGGGTCAGGGATATCACTAGAATGCTCTCTAACCTCGTGGGATCTGATGACTATTGCCCACTGCTGATCTTCCAGACAGGTGGGGAGGAAGCTGTATTCCCTGGCCTGAGGGGAAGGAAGAGGGACTAAAGGGCCTTGAGATAAAAGAGTCTGGGGCACAAATTGTTATTTTCTTCACTACTTCCACTTTGGGGTGAGGACATGGACTGGAATAGGACTCAGTCCATTAATATCTGGCTATGAGAGTGGTGTTTCAGGCAGGGTGTTGGATTCTTTAGTAATGACTGGTTCTGTAAGACACCAGACCTTACAAGTCCATATGGGAGAGGTTAATCCCAGAGGGGAAAAAGGGTTCTGGGGAAGGAATTGTCAGCGCTCATTCAGAGGGCTTTAAACTAGATTCAAAGAGGGGTGGCTTTGCAGTTGGTGGGTGCCTACCAGTGGGACAGAGCTCTGGTCTTAATGAAAACCAAGGGGCCTCTTGCTGTCCTAGGGTGAAATCGGAGCACTCAGTTTGGTCCCTAAAGTGCCTGTACACCAATGTAC
>VZRI01010055.1:18674-57358 GCA_013397515.1 Upupa epops
CCGGCACCGGCTCCGGCCCCGGCCCCGCTGGTGCTGCCCGCGCTTCCGCGGCCCCGGCGCTGCAGGCACCTGGATTCCCGCTCCGGGAGCTGTTTCCAGCGGTATCGCCAAGGAAGGAACCTTCTTTTGATTAAAGCCCCGAGGAGAAAGAGGAGTTTACAGAGCTTGGAGGCAACAGGGGGTCACGGGCCGTCGCCTAAGGGGTGATCCGTGCGCTGGAAGTTTCCTCTTTCCAGTGGGACAAGCAGGACATCTGCTAATCCGGGGTTCTGGCTGAGCCCCTCCTCAAAACCCTTCTGCCAGCCCAGAGGAAAGCAGACAGCCCACCACAACATCAGCTCAGCACCTCTTCCATAGCACCTGCCACCCACTTACAACATCATTTTCAACAGGCAGTTCTGTATTTTGGTAATCGAAGAGCATCAACCAAGCTTTCTCCCACACAGAAAAGGAAACAAGGAGCCAGTTTGGTAACTGGGCTTTATAAATCATTTTCAACAAACTTCTTTTTTTATGAAAATGAGCTACAAATTACTCCCTTCATCCATCTTCTCTTGACTAGCACTGGGAATAAGTGGCAGGAAGACATCTCGTGTTCCATTCTTGCCTTGTTCCTCCACTGCTTGTACCACATCTTCTCATTTCAGTCTCCAATGTGTGAGAAAGACACTGCCACACTTCCCACACATCTGTCATTGATGGCATGAGTGGAAAACGGAAGGCATGGCTAAAACTCCTGGTGCTACAGGAATTCACACATTGGACACACTGCTGACAGGAGGCTCTCATGACTAAACCAACCCTCCTTCAAGCCATGGACCCCAAACCCCAAAATATGTATGAGAAACACTAGAGCAAAGAAAATACACAGAAAGGTCTTTCTTGATAAAACTGATGTCAGAGTTTGGCTTTGACTGACGGATTTTATCTTCCACATTCATGACTATCTCATTCTGCTTTGAGTGCATCCAAAACCCTTTCAAACAATCAAGATTTGAAGGTTTCTTCATATGTGCAAAAGCCAGGAATGAGAAGTAACTTCATCACATTAACAAGACTCCCTGTCAAACTTCTCTCTCACCTGTACAAACACGCAAAGACAGTTGAGAGGAACTTAATGGGGCTACATGGTCATCACCTGGACAACTTGCACTCTGAGCATCCCACCACAGAGCATGATATCGCACTGGGAGTAAGCACGAGGACGAGGTACTCCTCACGGTTAACAAACACCTCACCCACCACATAACCTGCAAATGGCTGATGTCAGTATCTCACAGTGAAGGGAAGTTCCCACCCCAATAGGAAATCACTGCTGTGGCCACTTCCATCACTGCTCCCTGCCTGAGCCAATGCAGGTGATGAAAACAGGAAGGCAACAGCAGTTTGATAAACAAACACTGTGTCAGGCTACCTCTTTCTCTACACATAATCTGGGGGTGGCCCCTGCCACTATCCCAGGAAAAGAAGAGGATTCATTTCTCAGCAGGGGACTCCAAGGCCAAACAGAACAAAAATCTGTAACTCCACTCAGTGGTTTCCAAATGCTTACTGTACTTTGAAAGTGCCTGAGTCATCTCTGGGTTTCCACGACTTCACAGCATACTGGTGCTAGTTAGCACACAGGCAGAGGTTAAGTGATTGTTCATCCTTCAGGGAAATCAATACAGGGATCGTTACTGCTTTGAAGTCACAGGCTTCCTGGCCTACTGCCCTTTCATCAGACCACCTCTGCCATATAGATGAATGCAATCCCAGCACAGAGACTCATCTTTCATCTTAAATGTCTCCTCATTTCCCAAATGCCTTTTCAAATCTGGGGATGATGAAGTCTTTCATCCCAAAGTATCAGCAACCAGAGTTTTTCCAATTGTTCAGCCGGACCAAGGGAAGGAGCAGCCGTTTCAGTATCCCTTCTACCACTGCTACACTTACCATTCTCACATCTCATATCAGAGAGTCTGTCCAGTAAAGGATACACAATGTCTTGATGTTTTACACATGTGGTCCTCTGTCCAGGGAGACACTCCAGCAAGTTCTGAATGGCCCCTGACTGCACAGGCTCCACGTGGCAATGACTGCTCTGAATCTGAACAGTTGGAAGAAAGAATGGTTTCCAGCCCAACAGGAAACCGATGGGCTTGTTCCTTCTCACCTTCCTCCCTCATCAACACACTGCACAATGAGACCTTAAAACTTTGATCTGGGGAAGGAAATCAAGGGGCCACCCAATACAATTATACAGTTTAGGCAGCTGCCATCATCACTCCCTTTCTGATTTCACTGTACACACCTCTAGGCAGTAGGCCAAGCTAGCAGCTGCAGCATTCCTCTTCATCTTATTACAACCTCCACAAAGGAAATTTATGGCTCCCTATCAAAGGCTAGAGCAAACCCCTAGAGATTCTCTTCTCATTTTCCTAGGCAATCATGGCTCTCTTACCTGACAAAGGAAGAGGTTAAGGGCATGAGATGTGGCCTCAGGCAGCTCTGCTAAGTTGGCTTCTGCTGCCTCCTGGAGAATCTGGTTAATTTCTTTCTGAGAAATAATATTGCTGCTCTGATATCTCAAAAACTTGAACAAAGGGAAAAACAGAGGCATTAAATAGTAAATAGTAAAGACCCACAATCTCCAACAGTGACTCATCTCCTAGACAGACCTCTTCTATATAATAGGATGCCGCAGCACCTTAACCACTGGCCTAATTTTCATACCACTTCTAACAGAACCAGTGGAGATGCCTGTGTTTGCCATGCTCTGCTTTACAACCAGATTTATTTTGGTTTAGGTTGAGAAGGAACAAAAATAAATCAGGTAACCTTTTAAAAGTGAAATAAAGGGTAGCAAATGTTCACAGACCTATCTCGTGTTTGGAGGAGGAAGGTTCACATTAATAACCCCTTCCTCTCACCCACTGCTATCTTCAGTATTTCTGTTGGGTAGGACCACACTCTCTCTCGTTTGCAGGCCCCATGTAGAGAAGGGCAGTAGACTGTGATAACTGTCTACCCTGAAAAATCAGGTCTGTAAGGTCAAAGCTGGAGTGACAGGTAGAGCTCTCCTCTCCAATGTGCCACAGCATGTTCTCTGACCAGTAACAGTAGTTGCATGTTCTCTATAGGTTTCCCTTCTCCTCCCAAGGGGTCCTAGATGATACAAAGAAATGCTACAAACACCAACAGAACAGGATGTGCTCACTTACAGCAATCAGTTTCTGCGGGGTGCGGAACGGAAGTTCATTGAAAGTATCGTTATTACTGGGCACAAATATAGTGCCGGGCAAAGCCCCAGCAGTATCTGAGACGGTGTGTGTGAAAGGGGTAGGCTCCAATAACCAAACGATTTCCACTTGTGCCAACATACTGGAAAGAGTAGAAAACAGCCTGCCTTTCCTCTGCTCACCAAAGTCATCAACCTGAGAACTTCTGGCCGCATAAAGGACTTCTGGCTCCCATTGAGCAGTGTGAAGAGCAGGAATCGATGCCAGGGCTGTGAAGCAACATGTAGAGCTGGGACAGAAGGAGAAGCCAATCAAAGACAGTTTCAAAAGCAGCCAAGTAACAGGCTGGGCCCGGACAAGGGCAGTCTTCAGTACTGACCCAAAGTTTTCTTTTCTGGATCCCACGCTATGAAACACTAAAGGCGTATTTTGCTCTGTCCTTACTTGCTTTTTAAGCTGTCACTCTTTGGGTGAGAGTTCAGTCATGAGGACAAAAGCCTAATAATTTTTTACAGCAGAAAATACATTTTGTCCATCTCTGTGCTGGTACAGGAAGAGAAACCTCCTCCTGGGGTGCATGTCATAAAATAGTAAGGGGATATCTTTAGCCCAGGGTTTTAAAAATAATACCCTCTGGTTTCGATATGAGGACAAGTTTCCTGACCATGGGCTTTATTTAGCTGCAAAATACCCTTTGGGAATGAAGAAAGCTATATAACATAAGCTGCACAAACTGAGCCTGGATCTGCACCAGGCAGAATACTATGGGGACCAGCCAGGCTGATGACAGCAGTGCAAACAATCAGTAGAGGAAAAGTTCTTAATACGAAACATATATGATGTTATTCGCCTCCTTATTAAGAGGTAAAGCTCAAGGTCACTGTCTGTGAAAGTTAAGCATTATCATCTGGTATTTACTGCAGGTTAGGAGCATGGGATGGACAACTACAACAGATCAGCTGATGTAACTTGTACCATGGCAATTCAGTGGGGTTGTAAAAAGGTCTCTTTTCCACTAGCAGTCATGTAGCGTTCCTATTACCATTCCAATAATGTTTTATATAGGAAAACCACATTAAAAATAATGTTAAATGTTTTAATGTAAATATATTTCATCTGACAGAAATGAGGAAGTATCAGCACTATGCACCGAGCATGCTCTCCACATGAGGAAAATTCTCTGGACCAAGAGAGGGTTTTTATAAAGCCATAAATGAGGCAACTCCTAGAGGCAGGGCCCAGGCCACAGTCTTGGCACTGTTCTCGCATCTTTCAATCAAACATACCTATGACCCTCATTCTGTTTGGAACAAGAAGACTCCTATTGTTGCTGTTGTGAACTTCTACACCACAACAAGAATTCAAGCATCCAAAATGATAGGTTCAGCGTTGCTGAAGCAGCATTTCATTAGCTCAATCCCAAATCAGGAGAACCTCCCCGTAACGTGCCACAAAATGTTTTCTTTTTTTTTTTAAACCCAGCTTTTAATAGCCTCCCTTCAGCTACTGGCTGTCATTCATCTGCATTATTACATCTTCATTCAACTGCTTTCTCTCTCCCACCAGTGTCCCTTTGCCTGGTGTTCAGTTACTCCATTCCCTTCTCTCTTAATGTTTAAGTGACTGAAGAGGTTAAGGTACAGAGAACTTTCCGTCTGGTTTAAGATCAGACCAGAAGCTGGACTTTGTAGCAGGAGGCTGGCAATAAGCAGAAGAGTCTGTTCTGTCCAAAGCTGTCATATTATGTTACATTGCTAACATGGTATACATTAGGTCCAACACAGATTTTGGTCTGCATTCACCTCTGGAAATCTAGAATTTACAGCTTCCATTCCCCTGCCTTCTTTTCTCTCCCTTATGGCCAAATTGTCACCAAATCATTCTGTGTGGAAGACACATAATATCTAGATTCTCACTTCCATCTATTCATGGTCTAAAGGTGAAAGGGTATTCCTACACTCCTTCCATTCCTAAACCTTTCACTCTTACCATACTGGAGGGTGGAGGATGAATTTCCTATTGGAAAGCATCTTGGTGTCCAGAGCCAAAGTGAGGACTCATGCCTGCAGGGGAGCCAGGCACTGTGATTTCATCCCACAAAGCACATGATTAACTTTAGACATACAAATAATTTCTCTTACTGGGCATAAACTCATTAAGCGTCTGCTCCAGGTGCTACTGGAGGGAGATCAAAGAGCTCAAAATCACTGCAGGAGGGTAACTCAGGAGAAGAAAGAGCAGGAAGACTTTACCAACATCCTGGTTCTTCATATACAGGTATTCCACTAAGGTTTCCAGGAAGGCAACAACAGCTTGAGAGAGCAGCAAGTGTTTCTGCAATAACAAGAGGAGGGAAAAAAATAAAAGAAGAAAAAACCCCAGTCAACAGCTGTTGCAAGAGGAAAATTCATAAAGTGGCAGCATCTGAAGAGCAGCATGCAGCACAGGAAAATAACATCCTTCATCTCCTTTACGGGATGTAACATGCTGCAAATTACCTGTCATGTCAAGGAACCAAACAAAGGCATGACTACTTATTCTGAGACCGAAAAACAAAATTAAGAATAAAAAAAGTCAATTAAGATGAAAGATGGGAGCTCAACACCACTTGAGAGAGTTCAATGTAAACCAACATACTAACCCCGGAGTCCAATTTCAATTGAGTAAATTAAATGTACTGTGATACAATACCACCCAAAGCACCTTGCCAGAGGGACAGAGACTGGGATTTGTTACTCTTTTCCCACCTCTGCTCCCATGGGTGTGACATCCCTGCAGAGCAGGAGATGGGAAAACAGAGATTGTCACTGGTACACAGATTCTCAGCTATCCAGTTCAGCAGCAGGGAGTACTGCATAGCTTGATTTACCATCTCCCTCACTGTGCCATGCTGCAGCAAGAGCATTTTCCCTCCTCCTCATCAAATGTCTGTAAGGAGTGGAAAATGCAGGCAGAAGAAGAAAAGAGAAAAAGCCAGCCCTCAAGGTTCTGCAGCAGGGTAGTTTCTCCTCAGGTTAGTGAACATGCTCAAAGCCTAACACTAATGTTCTAGAAGTCATATTTTATATACCTGTAACTGGATGTGCACCAAAAGGTTCTGCAGACTGACCACCAGTGAAAAGATCTGCTGCAGGGCAAGGGGGTGCAAGGCAGCATCCTGCAGCGATGATGACTGTGATTGGGTAGCACTTTGATCTCTGTTTTGGCCAATGATCACCAGCAGAGAGGAAGAGAAGTTCTGTCGCAGGACAGCTCTCAGGAACTGCATGATGCTCACTAGACAGGGAGACACTTATTAGTGGCTCAGCATATTCCCCTGCCCTGTGTTTTGATGCCTGTGCAATAGGGTGAAGAGTGAAAATTTGGGCTTAATAGCCCACTAGATCTGCCCAGCAGCTGCTGACAGCTGCAGACATGAACAGCAACATGAGTTCCTTTGTTTCCTCCCCATGAGACACTATCCTGGTTCATGTTTAGCTCCAGATGTCACTATCAACCTCCAAGGAAGATTTGTCCAGAGTGAATCTCCAGATAGTTCCCTTTTGTCCTTTCTCACCACCAGTTACATACTCACAAAGCAAAATGGAACAAAGCTTCCAGATTCCTACCAGCACCTCCACCATCCCATTCCACAATGACCACTTCTGCCACCTTGCCTGTTAAGTGGTACTAGCAGCTGCTTCCAATCAAATCCCAGTAACAGGTGCAAAATACCTAACAGCAGGATTGGTTTCTTCTTCCTGAAGATGACTGCATTCAGGACTTGTGTTAGGTCTACAGAGAGTGTCTGGTGTACCTAAAGAACAATGAAACAAGAGTTAAAGAAGGTACTGGTTTGGACCAGGGAGAAACCCTCTTAACCTACTTTTCAGTCCTCAGTCACTAGCCCATAACAACCACTGAAAAACAAGGAAACAGCAACAGGGTTTTAGGAGTCTGATCTAGAAGGAAGTCGGATTACTGGGCCCTCAAGTTTCACTCACCACCAGTTGCCAGCCCTGCACAGCTTCCAAACCACAAAGCAACTCATTTACCTGTCTCACTCTCACTTCTCTCCCTGCAGGCCCTCTGGCACTTGGCTGTCAGACTGCAGAATACATGGAGTAGCAGGAACAGACATCACCAAACATGGCAGTACCTTAGCCACAGAGTCAGTCAGCAAGACTGAGAAGCCAGGCAGCCAGCAGTGGCAAGATTCTGTCTTTGTGTGCTGCAGCTGGGGCTAGGAGCTACAGTGGGGCTGGGAAGTCTGGAGCCTGGGGCTAAAAGATACAGCACGGGTGACAGATGCAGATATCAGTGACCACGTTTATTCACAGGCTTCTTCTAAATCCAGTAGCAGCTACACAGACAAGATGCAAGCTTGCTATGGCCTCACTATTAACATCAACCCGAAATGAATGTGGTAATTTTTCAGAGCCACTGTTACCCTTTAAAAAACGCAGGCTCAGGGAGACAGCCTGGCATTAGCTCACATTCACAGTCACAAAGGCCAAAGGCCCTCTTACAAAGGCCTCTGAGATGCTTTATGCAGCTTCAGATACAATAAGCAGCAGAAAGTAGCATGAGAAATTAGTCTTCTCCTTATCTCCTCTCCTTCCCTCTCAGCAGCAGATTAGAAACACTGAAGCAGCCTTGAACCACTTCCCTTTGCCATCTGTATCTGTAGTTTCTTTCCTCATCTCTGGTGCAACAGTTCTGGATCATGCATCATAGCCGATTCAGGCAGTAAGGTATTGATGAGCAAAACAACAGCTTTATAAGCCACTAAATGATCACACTTCAAGAATCAATATGAGCTGAGGGTCACTTCCAGAAGACAAATCCCAACATCAGACACTAGACTCAAATCCCTTCCGGGACTGGCACAACACTGAATATACAGACATAGCCCTGACTTGGAAACTAAGAATGTAAATTGTGCTCAGTGTTTAATCGACCAGGGGACAGGCAGGTCTTGCATTCACACAGCTGACAGTCCCTACAAATCCCAAGCTGTAAGACCAAAGCAGAGGCAGCAGGCCCATAAAGTAAGAGGTGCAGATGTGGTCTGGGTTGGAAATCATCTTCCCCCACCATGAGAAAACCAACCCTTGTCTCTCTGTGCAGACCCACTGCATGTCCTTAATGTGGTTTTACCTTTTGCAAGTACGTGCACCAGCTCCCAAAGAACATAATCTGCTGGGCAAAATTGCAAGAGCAGGGCTCACAACTCATGCCATGCTGTCATACCAAGAGAGGGAGAGAAGCCAAGGTAGATACTTCAAAAGAAAATGTTGTCCCCTTGTAGTTGCCATTATAAAGTACTTCCCTCAAGTTTTTAACTCCAGCATTAGCTGGTAACTCCAGCTTAGATCTCTTGTTGGACTGTAAATATGACATACAATGGCAGCTGCCCACATACATAAGAACTTGCTAATATTGAACACTCACTTGCCAATAGGCTTGGGTTTTGACTACTGATCACTACTGATCACATTAGTACCAAAAATGCCATTTACAACATGGGAGCTGTGTCTTCCACCCCCAGACTTCCCTTGAGAAAGGCCTTAAAATGTATTTTGCCCTGTCCTTAAGAGAAAAGTGATTTTTATCAGGAGGGCTGGGTGTGTACGTTTTCCTCCGGGATTTCTGCCCCTCTCTAACTCTCCAAGGATTTGGGTCTCAGCCTTCAGCAACGTGACAGCTTCTAGTCCTGCTGGATAAATGCAGCAGAGAATGTGGACAATAACAGAAGAGCAACTAAGGCAAGCAGATTCCAGGCCAAAGCTAATCACTTCCCTCTACTAATAAAGATTTTTTTTTTATAAGGTTTAGCATTCCCTGGATCTGAACACTAAAGTGGTTCTAACCTCACTATTGTAGCGATGTTGATAAAGCAAGAGGGATGCAACTAACAGCCATCCAGAGCACAGCAGAGCATCCTCAGATGACAGGTAATCAGGTTCAGAGGAAGGAGACCACAACCAGGTGCACTCCAAAACCTTCTGCAGAAGCTCCAGCAAGGACACGTTGGAGAGCAGCACAGACACTGCTGTGTGTGAGAAACATAAGAGAGGCTGATGGGATGGCACAGGTTTAACCAGCTTGACAAGCAGATGAGAAGAGCAGAGCACACCCCTGCTGCAGTGAGGCAACCCCAGCTGCCATAGCTCATCAGAGTAAGACTGCGCAGCTACGCGGGTGTTCATCTCCCACAGCACAAGCAACCATTCGGCCAGCTAATAAAATGACCAGCCTTCAGCCTACGTTGCTGGAAGGCTGCTTAGAGCTGTTCTCTGCTATTGTTTAGTTTTTTGAACCATGGCAATATCAGGACATTTCAAACAGGGCACCAAAGCCCCACTGCTGTGTTTTATGAACAAGAAAAATACAGTGGTTTTGCCTCTCAGCAGCCAAGTCCTGAATCATGAGAAGGCAGCAAAACAAAACCAAAACAAAACCCTCAACCTAAAAAGCTTCATCCCAAATACAAAACATCCTTTGTTAACTGCAGTGTTGCCTGGAAGGAATAAAATACACCTTACCTGCTGAGACAGAATAAAGTCTCTGATGGCCAAGCTACAACCTCACTGACATTAACTTACCAATCAATACAGTCTTGCCTCACCTCTCTGTTGACTATAAGGTGTTGTCTGATGAAGGCTCCAGTACAGAAAATTCAAGGATGGCTGCAGGATGTCAGCGTCCCTTGGCCTGCATTTCCCGCAGAGATTACTGACTGGAAACAAAACATGCACAACACAGACACCAAGATGACAGGGCATCACAGCACAGGAAAAAGTCAGTCAGTGGGGACAGAATTTGGACAAAAACAAAACAAAATGAAGTGAAAATTTAAAAAAGCATGGTGCTAAGCAACAGGTATCTAAACTAGTGTTTGCTATAGATGGGACAGTACAATATGGGATGACTATGGGGAAGGAGGGAAGGATATATTAAAGGGCAGTAATGAATCCAAGAGCAACAGACTATAAGCTACCTGTTTCCACAGAGTGAGTTTGATCCCAATCCTGGGTCAACCATTAAACAGTCATGTTCCTGTCTCACACAGAATCATAGAATGGTTTAGATTTGAAGGGACCTTAGGGATCATCTAGTTCCAACCCCAAACATGGTGACCAGAATGGGGAATGGCATGGAGAGCTGTGCTCCTCCACTCTCACCAGCTCTGCTCAACACGAGATAAATGCACGTTGTAAGCATCAAACATTTAAGAACAACGTTTAGCATGAGTTTGGGAGGGAAATCCAGGACTGCATAGTTCAGCGAAACTGTCATGGGGGATCCTTTGAAGTGCTTAAAGTCGAATAAGCAATTCTGAAAAAACACACATCAACATGCCTCCCCACATCCTGTCCATCTAGAGTAGTCCTCATCAGAGGCGAGTGCTCTGCACACCCACCCCTGAGGCAAACAGCCTAGAAAGCCAAGCAGGGAATCAGGAGGGTGGTCTGGAGCAGGCTGAGAGTTGTGTTGAAAAATACAAAGCAGAAAGCAAGAGCAGAAGCAGCTTGTAACTTCTGGAAGCAGCTGAGCTATGCTCTGAAATCACAGCAGCTAAAAAGAGCTGGTATTACAAGAACATTCTTCTTCCACATGCTCCATACCCTTGGCTAATGAATGCCCGAGAAACATTGGTTCACTACAAGGGCAACACAGGCAGACACAAGACATGTGATATCTGAAATTGAAGGGGATAGTCCTTCAAAGTCTGCTGGAGAGATCAGTTTGTCAGAGCAGGGAAGAAATATAAGGATGGATCAGCTGAACTTCCCTATAGTATCTATTGGAGTGTTTTTCACAGCTTGCATGAACCACCAATAGCCAAGCAAGAAAGGAGATGTCATTGAGTAAGGACCACCAGATGAGAAACCAGGTCATAGTCTGGTGAGTAAACAAAAACAGCCCTCTCTTCTGTGTCTCTGGGGTGGAGTGGGCAACTGCTGTGGCTGGCTGGGACCCTAATACCCTAGATTCATACTCCAGTGAAAGCCCAGGTTCACTAAGTTGCTGGTCCCTGATGGCAGGTTCACAGGACACTCTTTTGGTCTGAACCCCACAGGAATGTGTTAGCAAGTGTGGGCATGGAAGGATGTTCAGGAAGCACATCAGCAACACTGTTGAGTGCCAAATCAACAGCAGTCACAGACCTTGAAATCACGTCATTTTGGCCACCTTGAGATCTCATATAACAACTGTGCTGCAAAAGCAAGAGAAAGAGAACTTGGGTTTTGTTGACTGAACTGGTAGCCAGAGCTCTGGTTATGAGATGTCTCAAAGCAATCACAACTTCTCTCAAAGGACAAAAAGGCAGCCACTGATCATTTTATGGAACAAGTAACAAACACAGATCAAAGATCCCTGCTTGAAGATGGCTGCACAGACTCACCCTGGTGAATCAGTTTGAAGTCTGTGCTGTCCAGTTCCCTCACACCCTTGCTCCGCAGTTGCACCAGGAAAAGCAGGCTCAGCAAAACAGGCAGGTTTCTGTTAGCTAAGAATGGCACAGACAGATTAGCTTGAAGGTGAACTGTTGTATGTTAAAGCATGCCAAGAATAGTTAATTTTCCAGCTCAAAAATCAGGGAGGATGTATTCTCGCTTTATACACACACTTAGTCCCAATTTCATACTTGGTGCTGGAGTCCACCCTGGATTAGGTTCCCTTTCTGCCACCATGGGTTGGCCTGAGCTATACACTTGATCCTGTCAACACTGTTCTAAGAACAACCAGAAAAAAATGTGGGAAAAGCAGGTCTAGGATCATTTATACCATTAGTGAATGATATCGGGGCAGAGTCACCACACATTCAAATTGATGCCTCTAGTAAGCTAGAAGTCATCAGCCTTTTCTACACTCGTGCTTTGACAGCAGCCCAGCACCTCAGAGCACTCTGCTGCACAGCATCTGTTTCCTCCATCTTGTGAGGTTGTAAAATGCTGTCCATCCTGCCCCATACAGCAGTGCAAAGACAGCAGATGCAAAAGCACCACACAGGAGGTCTATACATGAGGAGAACAGAGATGCTTAGATAATCAACTCTCCAGGAAAACCCCCTCCCCAGTATATTCAGTCTTCTGCATGTTGTATTACAGTCATACCTACAGCAAGCAACTATCACCTACAGGAAATGTCTTCACAAAGTGTTCAGAAGGGCGAACATTCTCAAGTGTCTTTAATGCTAACACATTCTTGATGGAGTTCCACCATTAGGCTATCTTCTTGTATAAGAGCAAACTACTGTTTGAACTGGGCTTGTCTGCCCCAGACCTGTGTGCTGGGACGAAAGTTGTGTCTCTAGGGTACATCTGGTGTTTGATTTTCTGGATAGGGCTGCCAGAAACTCAATTAACAAGTTCAAGATACAGTACAAATAGAAGCTGGGGATATTAGTGGCAGCAAAAGGGCTCAAATCTCATGAAAGACCCTCTACCCAGTGTCCTGTCTTCATCACCAATGGAGGAATAGGTCTGATTCCTGCAATATGAAAGTATCAACCTGCCTCCCTGAAGCACCTAGCACCCCTAGATCAGTGACAAAGGACCACTACAAGTTCAATGTGCACAATTCCAAATTAGACCAGAACCAGCAGCTGCCATTGTGGCCTGCTTTATGTATAATCTTGTAGTCTCATGCTCCATTACACTCCAGTTTTAAACTCCCCATCTTCTCCAGCCTAGTGACTTTGCTGGCGGCAAAGCAAAACATTTTCATTCTTGTTGCTTCCCTCCCAACTGCTGCAGAGCAATACACCCCAGGCATTGCAGGGCTGTTAGATGTGTCAGTAGCCCCCTCAGGAAGAAGTAACGGCTGTGCTGACCCCCTATCCCAGAGGAGCCAAGGACATCCTAGTGCTGTCCCCTTATTTTGTTCAAGCTCACAGACTGCTTTGTGCAATAATGTTCATGAA
Organism: Upupa epops; assembly: GCA_013397515.1. Taxonomy (NCBI): domain Eukaryota; kingdom Metazoa; phylum Chordata; class Aves; order Bucerotiformes; family Upupidae; genus Upupa; species Upupa epops. The sequence goes on from VZRI01010055.1 coordinate 31,809, forward strand.
GGGGCAAAAGTCCCAATTTCACAGACAGGGCTACTAAGGGAAACAAAGGGATTTCTCCTAGTCTTTGAGAGATTTGAAAAATTATGAGATCTTGCAATACACTACAGTTCCTGCTTGATGATCAATATCAGGAACAATTCAATCAATCTCTGCTCCTGGTATCTGTACCAAGGGAACTGAGAGTACTCATGCACACCAAGCTATTACACACAGACAAGAGGTGAAAAAGAGGTCATCTCTCAGTAACCAGTTGAGCCCTTGTTCAAGCTGGAGGATGTACCAGCACAGCTCTCCACTTATTCCAGTAAAAAAGAACTTTCCCCTGATTTAACAACTACAGTTTCAAGCCAGAACAACCTAAACTAGAAAAAGACTCTCAAGAATCTCTGGAAAAGGAAACCAAATCAGTACAGTTTGTCTGTACATTTCCTCATACAGGTAAGTACTAAAGCTGCATCAGCAACTCAAAAACACTTTATCCCAGACTGTACCCCATCAGCCATCCACTCTGCTAGCTTATCTTATGGCAAGACCAAGCCACAGTAAAAAGTTACCTTGTAAGGAGGCCGAGCTGCTCTCCACCAGCAGCTGCTGTAAAATCTGCAGGAACTGACTCCGGAGCAGGTCACACACAAGGACATCCTCATTTCTTTCCAGGAAGGTCCTTAGAGTGATCAACACCTTCCAAGCCACCTCCACAGTGCTTGAGCAGACCAGGTCCTGCAAGGGAACAAGCACTCACATTACCTTTCTGCCCTGATTAGGCAGAAGTCACTGCTGCTTAATATCATTATGCTAATCCGGTGCCTTGGGAAACAGCCTAATAAAGCACCATTCATACAAAGTATGTCCTGATTAAACAAACGAAAAAAAGCAGGCAGACTCACATCTGATAAGCACCCCTGAGTAATATTCCATTTAAAGAATGTTTTTGGATATACAACTCCCAAACAGCATGCAAGTGTAGGGGCAACATAAAGTCAAGGTTTTACATAAGTGAGATCCTAAAGACAGGGTCCTGTTTCCAAAGAGTCTCTGGCACTTTTGCTCTCCATGCTGTTTTGAAAAATCTAGTTGCATATTGAAGATGCTTACCTAAAATCAAGCTTATGAGTCAGTCCACAGTTACTTGTTTTCAAAAGGCTGGCAGCCCTGCTTGTGCAGTAGCACTATAACAGCTAAACTGTGTGAAACGTACATAAATCAGGCAAGCAACCACTCAGTCACGGAAAATGGAAGAGTCGTGTACACAGCATTTAGCCCACAAGCCTGCTTCTTGACTACAGAGCTCTGTCTGGAGTCTCTAAGCTGAATCCCACAGACAGCAGCCTTTATTTGGGCATATTTTTATTGTCAAGGTGTTTAACTTTAAATTCTTCTGCACAGCACGTACAAATGCAGTCCCATAAAGATCAGGCAGAAAATACATGTTATTGTTGTTACATATTATGTCAGCACTACCTTTCCTCTCCTCCCCCAGCAGTCTCAGCTACTGCATTGCAAATGGTCAATTGAAAGAAGTAAACAGAAAATTGGCCTTAGCAACCAAGCCTACAGCCTGCCAGGACAGCCTGCTGCCTTTTCCAGTATCCTTCCACTACCACACAGAAGCCACGTAAACAGACTGTAATGGTGCAACACTGTCAGAAAAACACTCTGAGGGTGATTCCTGCCTGTATCTGAGACCTTCAGGAATAAGGGAGCTGCATGCACAGTTGGCTCCAATGACACAAGTCTGCTCTGCATGGCATTCAGAAATACACATATCTAACATCATTCAGCCTATCTCCATTCTCTGAGAAAGCTCAGATCTGGAGCAGAAAGAAGACAAGTGGGACTGAGATCATGACCACATTCACCCAGATGAACACACAGAGCACAAAATGGCAGTAAGCAAGGGCCATAGCCTTCCCAGTCCTTGCAGACGTGTTAACGTCCCCCTTCCTAGTCAGGAGCTCAAGGTCTCAGATGAAGCCACTAACCATCTGTCCTATCTAATTCAGACAATTATTAAAAGTGAATGAGCAAATAAATCATCCTTGGAAGGGCATTCATTTCAGTTTCACCGTAACATGCAGTGTCCTTTCCATTTTACTGGTGTGTTCTCAGGCTGAGGTTATTCACCTCATAAGTTTTGTTTACATCTGAAAGTATATTTATTCCAGGTATTGTACTGTTTTATTAGCCCATCTAAATTCAGATAGATTATGCTCTTCCCCAACTGAAAGGTGAATTGTCAAAGCCTGTGATTTATTACAATTCACTTTAAAGACCAGGACCAAGCTAAATGAATTTATTTCTGCAAGAGCACATGACAAGACAGAAAAAGAATGCAGGAATGCAGGGAAGGAGCCGCTGTTTCTCTTTGGCTTATTGATAGACCTGTGATGTAGACAATCTGCTTTCATTTATGGAGTGATAGGTTTCAGAACTACTGCCAAAGCTAACAGCAAGTCTCACGGGATACTTATCCTCCTTAATTTATACTGGTATTGATACTTATTGATTACTTCTATCAATGTTCTGCAATGGCATCAAATGCCTGGATGGGACAAATGGTTACTGGCAGACAGGGGTGACAGGACAGGTCGTAGAGGTGGAAGTGAGAGAAAGCCTCTGAGCAGCCATCAGGACCTGGATTCTGTCATGATTACATCAGTTAAGAGAACTCATTACAGGAAGCAAGGGCAAACATGTTAGTCCTGCTACTTCAAAGCTCCTTTCTCCTTTGCACTGGTTAATTTTTCCTGTCCCAAGATTTATATTTTAAACTTTTAAAGGTAAGGAACTCCAAATATAAAATAATATTTTAACTTTTAAAGGCAAAGGAACTCCAAATACAATATATGGAGTGCAGAAAACTCAAGATTGCTGCAAAAATCTCTGAGAAGGCTCTCCAGTTAAAAACAAAATTAAAACCCCACGACTTGTTCTCTGCACACTGCTTTTTCAAAGTTCTTTGCTCCTCATTACCTTCTCATCTATCAATAGTAAACCATTGCTCCCAAATTACCAAAACAACTTTTTGAAAGGCTGCCGCAGAAGAATCTGGAGTACGCAGCTGTATATCTTGACAGAGAAAGGAATGTTTTTTTTCACAGCATACATCAGCAGCACCCTTCAGAATCCCTCCAGGCCAACTCTAAAAGGTCTCCTTCTACCACAGCTGACGGATGACAAGAATGAGCTAACACTTATACCATTCCCATTTTCTCATCAGGCTTTCTTGGGAGGCAGAAGTCTACACAGGCACAAACAGGCAGTCCTAGCAGAATCCACGTACCAGTAAAATAAGGAAAATGCTGGAATTGTTCTTCAGAATAGGATGCAATGGGTTAACACTGTTCAGCTGATCAGACACACCAACACTAGCTTTTTCATTCTCAGTCTGCTTGCAGTCTTCCCAGGAAAACCAAAGTTGGAGGACTTGGTGTCCAAACCTCCCCATAAGTTCAGGGTAGTGCAGGAAGAATTTCACCAGGAGAGGACAATGGACGTAGACCAAGCTCAGATCTGGCAGATTATCCAGGATCCTCCTTATGGTAGACAATGACCTCTGGTAAGTGTGTGGGAGGAAAGGAGGGAGAGAGAACAAAATAATCACTAGAGACTGAATATTGAAAAGCTGAAGTGATGAGAGTTTACTGTGAGAAACAGTCACACTGCCTTTCAAATAGACAATCAAATATATCAGTTAAACATCGTTTTGTGAAGCCCATTTGCATCACAAAGGCTAAGAAACTTGTAGGCTTTATACAGTGCTCAAAGCTGTGCAGCAGCAAAGAGCCATGTGGGAACACCAGAAAGCCTCCTGCTGCAGAGGCAGTAGATGTGTTCAGAAGAAGGAAGCTATGAAATGTATTATATTCCATATATGAATTCAGAGCCTATCCAATGCATTTACACTTCCCACACATACATAAGTTTATTCAGTCAAATCTGTATTCCCTAATGGCTTTTCAGAGTTAACTTTCCAGAGCATAGATACATTGCACACTCTTCACTCATTCAGAGCACAGCAACCTATGTCAAAACACCTTCTGCAAGAGGGTTGATAGGAATGGGAAGGAACCTTAGTTTCAACAAAAAGGGTCCAAGAGGTAGGAACAAAATCTTCTTTTACCAAGTCCAAGGTTCTGCCTTTATCCTGACAGACAGCAAGGAGATAAAGTGTGGCTCTGAGTATGTATGGAGGGGGACAGTCTCCATGATCTTGTGCCGACAGAAGGAAGTTTCTTATCGCTAAAAATAATTCTGCTTCTGGGACAAACCTGCATTCAAGGAGATTGGAGTGAAAACAGTAACATTTGACATGCTCTACTCACCAACACACAGTACATAATGGTCACAGAACCAGCTGCTTTGTTTACTTTGGCTCACCTGTCCCCAAGGCTGTAGGCAAAATACAAGAGTAGTATAAAGCAGTGTTGATGGCTGCAAAGAGACTGATCCAAAGAGAAAGGCCCAGGGGTTTCAGTCAGGAAAAGAAGGCTTTCAGCAATGGTGTAGTTAAACTGAGGCAGACCCTCCTGCAGGAGCTCAGACATCTCTCGCTCTAGAAATAAAATGAAAATGAGCAGGCAGGTAGTGATGAGGAAAGTTTTCAACAAAGCAGAATGGAACATGGGGATGGAAGCATCTGTCTGCCCTGCCTGATTCAAGCACATTAAACTGGAGATATCAGAGCCAACCTACTACCCCACAGTCTGCATACAGCAAGTGTTCCTCTATGATTTGCCATGAATAGAGATGTGAGACCTGATTTAATGGAACTGGCTTTGACGAAGAGAAGACACTTTGTTTGAGGTTCCCAGCTCTTTGCTGATGCTGTATGATAACCAGTCACTGCCAGCCGGAAAAGAGGCCTTTGTGATGTGGAAACTTTCATTTATTTGGACCTTACCTGTTACAGAAAGTTATGGTATAGACAGCAAAGCTTTTCAGAGTAAGAGGAAAAAAAAGACTTCAGTCTGCAGATATGAGTGACTAAGCAGCATGTAATATTGTTTCAATCAGGTCAAGTGCAGTTGCACTAATAAATGTCACCATGTAAACAAAATCACAGGTAGATGCAATACATTCTTGCAGGTAGGCTTCCAAACTATTCAAAAAGCATTCTCTGAGTGCTACCTCATTGTTGGACTGGCTTAAAATAAAGCTAAACAAAAAAATAGAGCTTATGTGTGCTCTTCCTTCCTTCCTTCCTCCTTTCAGAAGAAATATTTTTGTACCTAGTGCTTAAATAGAGGGTGACAGGAAAACCAAACAAAGCAATTTTTCTATTTCCCCAAACTTGCCCTCCTGAGAACAAGTCCTCTCCTTCTTTGTGGCAGAGTAAAGGCTCAGGCATAAGCTGCAGAGGAAGCTGGAACACGCTTGGTTCAAGGCAGGATTACTGTGAAGAAAAGCATAAAGATATAGTGAAGGCTAGAAACATCCTTTTCAGGTAATGTCACACGTGTCTGCCAGAACCTTAGCTTACTGAATTATCACACACAAGAGTATGTCCCATCACAACAAGAACCACCATGACCTGCATGGAGAATGAGGGGTTCCCAAGGGAGAGTCCACTCACAGATGTGGCAGGTGTTGTGCAGTGATGACAGTGAATGTGTTTGCATACCTTGTAGCAAAATGAAAAACAGTGGGGTACTCTCACAGTCATAATCCCTGGTATACACATGGAGTCCTGTAAGAACAGGACTCATAACTGTAGGGAATGGGAAGTGTTTGAAGGTGGATTCAGATACCTGATTCCACTGGCAAACATCAGTAAGATTTTTGTAGCAATGGCTTTTCCAGATATGAAAAATGCCAACACTTTAATCAAAAGCTCCATTTCCAGGTATTTCTCTCTCCAGTGACTTCCTTGCAGAATAGGACATAACCAGACATCTTTGCACTGTAACTCACCACCCCTGGTGTCCCACAGTACCTTTTTCAGAGGTCTGGATCACTCCCCCTACCACCACTATTCAAAGACTTTAAATTCCACAGAGGTAACCTGGACTAGGGGTGCAGTGTATTTTATTTACGCTACTAATGAGATGTAGTCACAGGAAAGAGGAGGCAAAATATCTCTGCAGACTCACAGAGAGCCTCCCCAAGAGCTCCTCAACCTAGAAGTCATAGCCTCTGCTACAGAAGACCCTTTGCAATGTCTGCTGTTGAAGTCTTCCTCCTCCCCACCCTTTTTTATATGTTATCACAGCAGGAGGAATAAAGCTAGTGGTAATAAGTGCCTAGGAAGCCAAAGCTCAGATGGAACTGATGCTGCTGTTACTCTTTGCAACACACCCACAGATCTGACTGCTCCAAAGTCAGGCTGTTTTATCTCCTATCTGCGCAGCTCACTCGGAGCACAGAATTCTCATAATACTGTGTAAATCCATCCACCACCTACCTGACTGCTTCTCCCTTCTGCCACATCCAGCTTTTCCAATGTCAGTTACCATTTAAATTCTGCAATAAGAATCAACCACTCTCAAGTCTTAGCCCCCCATCTTGCTTGGTCAGGTACACTAGATAAAAGCTGATATTATTTCCCACCTGGACATTTTTCACTTGATCACAATACACACATCACACTACCTTTGTAGAGTACAAAATCTGGCCTTCAGCTCCAGTGCCAGACGTATGAAGGAGGAGGATGCTAGACAGAAGCAAGACAAAAATGTCAAAGGAGCACAGAATGCATATAATAAGGGAAAAGAGTAGGTAGGTCCCATAATCATCTCCACACATCTCCACACAATCTTGGTGACCAGGGCAGGTTATCTCAGTAAGAATACATTTGTTAGGCTTTCTCTCTCATAGCTAACTACTCTGAGTTTGGCTTGGAGGGGAGTATCTGAGACTCGTTTTCTCAGGAGGAGTAGGGAAGATTTGCCAGCTTCACACATTTAGAATAGAGGAATTTTCTACATCACCTCTCTGATGTGCAAAGAGTAAGGAATACACACAGACACAGAGTAAAACAGGATTTCTACAGGGTAAAATCCCACCAACAATTCCAACCTAATCCCTGCCTACAGGAACAGCCAGTTCTGAATATTCCAGAGGAAGGAGTAAAGCTGACACAACTTATCTAAAATAAAATCTGTCCCATCATCATTTGTAGACCAAATAACATTTTAATCCTGCTGAACATGACTGCACACTCAGTTCTTACTCATATAAACATGTAATACAACCCTCCACATAAAGTCTTGTTAAGCTCATTGCCTCAATAATATGCAGTAGCAGCAAGTTCCATCAGTCAAGTTAAGAGCACAGAGAACATGATCCCACCCTGCTCCCATACCCAGCTTTTTGGAGAACTCAGACCGCATGTTTGGCACCACTATAAAGAGGGTATTAAGTGTTGAGATGAAAACCTCCATCACTGATGGGCTGACAGCCCTTTCCAGGTAGCTCTGTGGAAAGAAGAAAAGATCAGGTGCCTGATATGCAATAAACAGAGAAAGCAGCAGCCTTCTTTCAGCCTCCTCCCCACCCAGAAAGTCAGATTTCTAAATCCAAACAAGTAGAATCACAGAATCATTTAGGCTGAAAAAGACCTTTAAGATCAGAGAGTCCAACCAAGTAACCTAACTCTGACAAGCACACTGCTAAACCAAGGATGGCAGTTCAACCACCACCCTGGGCAGCCTGTTCCAATGCCTGGTGAACCTTTCAAAAGGTTTACCTTTCAAGAGATTTACCTTACATCTAACCTAAACTTTCCCTAACACAACTTGAGGCCACATCTTCTTGTTCTATGTCCTGTTACTTGTGAGAAGAAACCAACACCCAGCTGTCTACAGCCTCCTTTCACGTAGTTGTGGACAGCAAGGTCTCCCCTTAGCATCCTTTTTTTTAGCCTAAATAGCCACAGCTCCCTTTGCCAACTTTGTTGCCCATCTTTGGACCCACTTCAGCACCTTAAAGTATTTCTTGTATTGAGGTGTCTGAAACTGAACACAGTACTCAAGGTGTGGCCTTGCAGTGCCAAGTACAAGGGGACAATAACTTCCCTGCCTCTGCTAGCCACATTATTTGAGAAACAAGCCAAGATGCTATTGACTTTCTTGGCTCCCTGAGAATGGTGCCGACTCATATTTAGCAAATTACTGTTCTTCTACCAAAGCGCCTTGCAGGAAGTAAAAAGGCATACAGAGTACTTTGAGAGCAATGAACAACAATACAAGCTGTGTTGCTACCTGAAAGACATTACACCAGACAACTTTCCTGATTCAGCTGGCAACCAGTTAGGCCTCAGTGCACAGCAACTGGCATTACTACCCACTGCCCTAGAAGTAACAGCTCTTATATTTCAGATGGTTAATTCTCCAGCTTGGTATACAAGATAGGACATATGTTTAAGTGCAGCTGGCTTCACTAACACTCAAGACCAGTGCTTCAGTGTTTTATTGAGCAGGCATTTAAGCTCTCTACACATTCCAATCTTAAACTTTCAGGACAGAACTACTCAACTCACTTACATAGAAGGTCATTGGAGAATCTTTTATCAGTCAACTAATTTTTACACAAGTTTAATAGGCAAGGAAAAGCACACTGACTCCAGCTTTGCCACACACTGGACATGCACTGCATACCCCCTTCAGGGAGAACATGGCTGCCTAACAGGCAACTGGTTAAAAAAGCACAAAACAAAACATCTCATCTCCAAGCCGCCAAGAACTGTGAGAATCTATACACCTGAACCTGTGGCAAAGCACAAGCAAAACTTACTAACATTTGGAACCACAAGCAGAATCCCATTCTTTTGACACTTCTACTCGAAGTGTCTTAGTGCCAGGTCTGTATGAAACACTACAGCATACATGACTCTCCATGGCTGCTTCTTAAAATTTGTTCCTGACCTTACTGGGGTAACAATGTTTAGTACTGCTGTGTACTCTGGGCAGCCTCCTCAATGTCTTCTGGAAGGAAGCATGAACATGAAATTGCAGGTACAAACCTCCACTGCTTCCCAGGGCACAGGCAAAGGATTGAAAAAGCCACAGAAAGGGAAACAACAGTTCAAGCATTCTTCATTTTCTCTAAAATCCAGAGCTGCCATGGACTAGATAGCAAGGCAGGTAAGCTACCCGGATGGCACAGTTTGAAGAAAGACACTGCCACCTACATGGAAGCTTTATGAACTTCTCCACCCTCTGAGACCTTATGCTCCCATTTTGCACGAAGTGTACAATGCTTCATTTGGCTCTGGACAGGTAGCAAATGGCACTGTTGTTCTTGGTTTATTTTACATGCTCTCTTCTCAAAAAAGCACTTGTGTAGCACTCTCTTGGTGCTCTCCAGGTACCCAAGGAATAGACTAAGACCAATAAACACAGACGAATAAACCCTACCGAGGAGAGCAGGATGCAGAGACTGTCACAAATCTTTAGCAGGAACTCAGAGAAGTTGTTGAGTGTGTCCTTGCTCTCAGAGTTGGGGGCAGTGAAAGCATTCTCCTGAGCCACTGGATCACTCTGGAATTCCACTGCTAACCTACAAACACACAGTGAATAACAAAGAAGAGAGAAATCCTCCTCACTTTGTAAGGAAAGGCAGAAATTGCTACATTTCCATGCTGACTTTCACAATTAAGAACCCCACAAACACTTAATGGGTTGAAAGTACAGGAATCTCATCATGACAGAGAGTTAGTTACCTCTTGAGTGAAGCTATTAAAAGTCAGTAACATCGCACAATTGTGAGAGCTGAGAAAGGAACACTTAAATTCTGTGAAGAAAGGACCTGCTGAGGGAAGCTCTAATGTGGCAAGACACAAACGCAAGTGATGCAAGGCAAAATAATTAAGTTGCCCATATGTCCCTAACAGATCTGGATTTATACAGAAACTCATCTACCACTCTGCTGTGCAACAAGGGGTGAGCAATAGCTCTCATCCAGCAAAACAGAAAACCTTGGTGCCCACTTGCAGTTACAGGTCATAGACATGAGCAATTCCAAGGCCAGGATCTGGTGCAGGTATACATCTGTTAGTCAATCCCCTCTGGCAGTGAGATCGAGACAGGGCACCAGAACATGGTTTCACGTATACCTTCCAACACCTCTTACACTAGCAGCACTTTTGGCTAATTTTCAGGCAGTTCCTCAAAGAACAAAGAAATTAAATAAACTGGAATGTTCCATGTAAATTTCTTGGGAGACATATACAGGAGACTAGCACTACATACCCTTCCTTCTGCTGTTTCACTGCCAAGTGCCACACACGAAACTCAACTGTGACATTTCCATGCTGGGCTTGGTTAGAGGAGCTCATTTACAAAGACAGAAGGATGGATGGACATAGACATGCACACACCACCCAGCTGCACACCCTGTTGACTTGTACTTACCTGCAGGCATTCCTGAAACTTTCCAGAGTGCTGAGCAAGAACTGGGACAGTCTCTGAGGAGCTCTGCTAAGATTTCTGCTTGCTGGGTGACTCTGAGACATCGAGAATAGATCACCCTGTTAAAAGAGAAATTTTCAAAATCTTATCTTCACTGTCAGAAAAAAGTATCTTTCTTTTCTGATAGCAGCAAAAGGAGGAACAATTGATTTCACTTCACTCCTTTCACATGATTGGTTTTTTGCTACTGTGTTTCCACCAGGGAAAGCAGAGTTTGAGTGCTTTTGTGCTCTTCTTAGGGAGGATACAGTTACAGAGCTACTAGATCTGCACTGCCCTGTCTTTACACCTGCATTGCCTTGGTTTGGTCTGAGTTTTAAACAGCTCAGCTAATGGAGCTTTGAACACTTCAGGGAAAATTTGGTACTTTTATAAATTTTGTTTCTTACAGCTACTCTTCACATAACACTAAGCAGTTCCTCTCCTTGCTCAGAACTGAAATCTGAAGAACTTTTCTACTTTGGCACAGATTTTTTAGCAACTATCCATGTACTAGCTCTTGTTCCCACACAGCATCCCACTGAGTTCAGCCAGAAACCAACTGCAGCATTAGAGTCAATAATTTGCCCAAATTTGGAACAACTGTCACAAAAAAAGTCTGCCTTTAGAACAACATGTTGTGGTGGTCTGAGGAGAGCACAGTGACAGATGGGGGCCTAACAGTTCATAACTCATTCTCCATTTGATGTTGAGATACCTTAGTGCAGGTACAATCATTTTGCATTTCTCCCTTTAAACACAGCCTGGATGTCCTTATTATCTGCCTAATCTCCTTCCTGTGAAGCTCCTTATTCTGAGTGAGACACCAAGCTCAATGTATTAGCTAACAGACTGACCAACATCTGCCTGAGGGACAGAAAGCAGTTCTGCCTTCTCCAGGCAGAGAAGACAGACATCTGCTAGCACAGATCTTGGGCCTAAAAGATGGTTCATCAGGCATCTGGAGCCCTGGTTCTCCAGCAAGATGTTCCTGCAAATACAGACACACAATCTAAACCTACATGGTTCTAAGCCTAGAGCAAGAAGGCTCAGCCTTTGTTTTTTTGACTTGCCATCTGCAACAAGGGCTCTCCCCAGGGGCATGCAAGTCCCAGCAGCACATCACACTAACTACTTATTTCGTGAACAAGAAAGTATTTTCAGTTCAAAGAGAGGCTAACGGTTCCCTTGCTGAGTGAATATGAAAACTCTCTTGGTCTGAAGGCACAGAAAGACATGTTCCTTCCCAAAAAATAATTGACAAGATGGGGTCCTGGAGAATGGAAGTTCAAAAGATGTTGGCATACTGGTCACATAAGGAGAGCAGTGGGCTTAAACTGTGTCCCACAAATCTCACTAATTCAGAAAGACAACATCCACCAGCATCAATCTTCAGATACTTTGAAGACCATCTTGAGACATAAGGATCAAAAGAAGCACCAGAGAGCCCAACAGCCATTGGGTAACCGAATGGAACGTAAGTATACATATATATATACACACAACATCCACACAGTGTGCTGGGAGGGTCGGCCCTGTCCTGCTTGGTCCTACCAACAAGTAACAACAACTTTAACTTACTGAATGATTCTTGCCACTCTGTGGAGGGGAAAAGACAGCACATCGCATCAGCACTGTTTCTATCAACTTCTGCAGCTCTTCATATGGGACTGGAGGGGAGCTCAGGTGGTCCTTCCTGAACATGTGTAGAGAAAGACAGCATGAACATTCCCTGCAGATCACATTCCACTTCAGAAGACACACCAGCAGAAATAACCGCCCTTCTGACAGCAAAATGCCATTGCCTCTTCTTGCCAGCATAGCATACCAAAGTCACAATATGGGAACAGTACCTTCATCCACATATATGTTGAGACAAAATTCACTGCATTCACTGTCTGATCCTACCAGTGTCAGGAAAAAATTACTATAGTCTTATGCTTGCTCTTAGTTCTCTGGATGGGGCACAGAGTGACAAAGCCATGGCAGCTGCAGTACAAGCTTGCCTGGGGCCCTAAGTCCTTGTGGCAATGACTTCATTGCCCTGGCAGTCCTATAAAGCAGGTGGGAAACCAGCCATGCTGTACCTACACCTGTCTCAGCCAGAAGTCCCACTGCAGAGCACATGCACCCATACAGACACAGGAGACCCTCAGAGATCAACATGGTATCAACAGATCTATCTGAAGAAAAGTCTACAAATACCTTCCTGCCTACCTCAAGAAAGCTGCCACAGCTCTCACAGCCTCCACTACTACCTCCAGCACTGGGCAGTTCACTGTCTCCATCAAAACATCAATGGCTTCTATACATACACTTCGGTTTGTGAACAGTTTGATTTCCACTGGTTGTCTGTGAAAAAGAAACAGTAAACAAGCAGTCAGTTAAGTAACTGTAGTGTCCTCTTGTCATTTCACCAAATGGACAGCTAGGCTGTGTGGTTCCAGCCATGCTTTTCAGCATCAGAACCAGCTGTTTTCAAGGAGGTAGTATCAAACTTCGGCAACTGGAGGGTTTGCTACAGAGTGAACTGGTCTGGAGCTCTACTATGATGAAAAACTCCACAGCCTGAATAACTGTGTGGCTGCACCAGCAAACACTGACACAAAGTGCACAAAAAAAAACAGGCTTTGCAAAACACAGCTCACTCCCTGCCTAGGACTTAATGGTTAATTCTTTGCCTAGGACTTTATGCTGAGACCATCTGTTCTGGTATTTGTGAGTGCATCTGGTAACTCACATTTCTGAGCAAACAAGCAAACACCATCCTAGAACAAGGATGATTCCATGAGAATAGTTTCTCTTATGCTTCTATAGCACTTCTAATGCCAAATGCTGCCAGAAGGACAGGAACTTCCATGAATGTGAAAAGTAATCAGGAAATTAAACACAAACCGCAACTGCTCTGACAATTGTTGTCAGCGAGCATTTTGGCTGCTTGATCATCTTGTGGTGCAACACCTTTGAGCGAGCATTCAGCATGAAAGCATGGAGGGATGACAAGCCGATACTTCCACTATTGGACAGTGCTGTGTATATGGTAAACTGTGCCCGTTTGGCTTCTGGCAAGTCAGGTACAGTTGGGAAGGCGGGAGGAAGACAGGCAGCAACATGCAGACAAGAGGCACTGACAGCCTGCCAGAGGGCCTCTCTGAAGTGAAGCAAGAAAAAGCAGCATGGAATGCCAGGAGCCAGACTTGGAAGCCAAAAGTATTCCCTGTTACTGAGTTTTCACAGAAGTGCCTGACTAAAGCAAGCCAGGAGCACACGCTCCCACGCACAAATGGGAGGGGAAAGTGAACTTCAGTAGAGATTACACTAGTAGCCCAGCTACAGGGTAAAAGTGATCAGAGGCAGAATGACTCTTTTTAGTCACTCAGTGGGATGGAACCCAGCTTGGCAGTCACCTTGCATTCTGCTCTGAGAAAAAGCTGTGAAGTGGGCAAGGCAAGGAAAAAAAAGGCCTTGTGGACCTCAGGCACCAGAAGCAGCCTCTGGCCCAAGACCTAAGTGACGTGATGAACTTTTAAATTGTTTCTATATACACTGTAATTCTATTAATCCCTTGATATTTCCTTTCTGTAATAGCAGATCTTTTGATGTAAAACACATCAGGGAATAAGGAAGTTTTCACTGACTCACACAGGGAGGAAGGGATGGAGGAGTGCTGCTGACTCATTCAAGAGGCGCAAACCCACTTGCAATATGGTGCACTATGATGTCTTCAGGCCCTGGGAGAAAAGCATGAAGGACCGAGCTTTTGCAGCTTCCTGCAGTTTCTTGTGTTTAGGTCCCAAACTGTGTCTGCCATCTGGTTGTGCTGAGAGTGACAAGGGGCACTCCTGGGAGAGCTGCCCACCACTCCTGACATACTGCCAAGAGGAGCAGTACGTCACATTTGTACAACCGCAGAGACTGGGGCTCACTTACACAAGAGCATCCAGCTGCAAGCTAAAAATGAGAGGTTCCAAGATGAGACCCCTTCTCCCTGAGATAGTTTCAAATAAAACATCTTTTCTGAGGCAAAGCTCAGATAAATAGAACAAGTGCACCAGACAATGAGAATAATTAAAAAGCGCGTTCCCTTTGCTTTCCAAGCGTAAATGCTGTAATTAGTGTTTCCCACACCCTGGTTTCTCTTTTTGACAGATCCCACACTGGCATCATCACACTGTTCCAGCACTGCTGCTTCTCCTTCTCCTTTTCACCCTGCCACTTGCTACAAAATTGACTATGACATTTCCAAAATTCAGCTCAAGGGCTCTCTTGGGGGAATCAAGTGGCAAAAAGAAGACTCTACCACTAGTATGACAGGACTGGAACAAGATCATAGAGGCAAGAACAGGAAGAAGAACAAGGCAAAGTGTGTTATTCCTTAGAAGAAAATGAGGAAAAGAGTGACAGAAGACATTAATATTTCAGCCTAGAATTTGTTTTTGCTGTTTGAAATTGGCTCAGATGATGAGACAAGACTAGAAGCCTTTGAATTTATGTGCTGTTTTGACACAGAGGTGCACTTAGCAGAAGCTGGCCTGCTCACACTTGGACATTCCTACCCTTCCCTCCTGTTCTATCTATAGCTGAAAGAAGATTTCACCTCCCAGACCAGCAAGGAAGCAGGAAGAGTCAGATGTAGCTCTGAAAGCATGGAAAGATAAGCCATGGGGTTTGGAAACAGCCATCAGTTGAGCCCTGAAGAGAACAATGGAGGTGCATTTGTTCAGCACCATTTTTCAAATACAAGGCTCTGTGCGTGCAGATACTTGGTATCAGACAAACCAACCCTTAAACGCAAAAGCACCACAGCCTTCAGTTTGGGGCACCAGACTCTGCCCACGCAAGCCTGGTGGGGTGCTCCCTTACCGTTTCAGTATTTCCGTGAAAAGCAGGAGCCCTTGTTTATGCAACTCCACATTGTTCAGCAGCAGAACACCTCGGAGACTCCTCAACAGAGATTCAATGCCTGCACATGTTCAAGAGAAATCATAGTGAGGGTTTTCAACTCCAAATTCCAGGGTAGAAGCAAAATTAACGTAAAAGGAAGTAAGACTTGAGCAATTAATTCTTCTGAGCCACTGACAGAAACAGCTGCCTAAAACTGCTGAATGTTCACTCAGCTCCCTGACAATAAGCCCCAACCTCCACTGCAGGAGTTAAGTTCAGAGGAACAGAAGGAATTTAGTTGTTCTTCCTAAATCCACTTGTGGCTTGTCCTCAGAAACACCTAATAGTATCCTAGGTGGTTAGCAATCATGATAACTTGTTATTACAATGAACCCATTTCCCATCAGGAAATCAGTAGGTGAGTGACACTGTAAACTTAAGCTATGTTGAACATCACAAACATGTCTGAGAGTTACTCATTTTCAGTCCTTTATCCACCCTGACTGGAAATTGTGATTGTGTGTTGAGCACTGAAATACAGCTACAGGCACAAAAAATGCTTACAGTACCACTGCAGTCACCCTGTCATAAGGGCTGAAGACTCACCGTAGACTGTGTGACACTTGGAGAAGAAAAGGCGCTCTTCAGTCAGGAGGAGCAAGCAGCAATACACTGACCAGATGAGAATTTCACTGTTGCTCAAGAGACACTCAAACAGGAATTCTGAGAACACACACACACAAATAAGATCACCCTGACACGAGGCAGTAGGCTCACAGCACAGCACAGCACAGCTGCTCTTAGAACAGAGCAGAGGAAGGAGGAGGAAACACAGAAGCATAGCAACAGCCACAGGGAGAAATGTATTGTGAAATGGCAGAGATGGAGAATGGAGTAGATGCTTAGGGGTAGACTAGTCTTCAAAACAAGGTGACTTGTTTTGAGTCAGTTAAGAGCAAAGTCCCACTAGCAGGCACCTTCTTAGCACAAACTCGGCAGGAAGGAGCTGAACTGTAGCTCTAGCTTTTGGCACAAATGCCACAAAGCAAGCTTTACCACAGTCGGGGTGATATTCTTCTTTTTTAACTCAGAACTTTTACATCTCCCAAAGAATTCCTAAAAATGAAAGTATTTCTGTATTTTGGGATTATGGAAAAATAATAAACCATTTCCCACAGGCAAACTCTAAAGCTAAATCCTAGACAAAATTCTGTGCAAACTTGCGATATTTAGAGGGACAAGATGGAACCCCAGACTGTTTAGCCTTTAGCCTGTAAGAAGGATCTTGATCTCAGGACTTGTCCAAACTCTTGCTGTGGAAACCTCATTCTGCCTGTTGACAGCAGCTTTTATACTTGCAGTTGAAAACTTACTCCCCTCCTTCTATTCCTAAAAATCACAGACTGATGCCTAAAACAAACATCCAGGAAGTGGTTTGATACTGGGAAATGAACAATGAGGTGCTACAGATATTCTTCACCTGGAACATCAGCATGGATAAAACCAGGAGCATATCTACTAGGAGAGTGAACCAGCACTGCAGCCACACAGTGAGAACTTGCTGCTTGTATCATCTCATCTCTGGTCAACAAAAGCTGTTGGAAAACATAAGTCAAAATGAGAGTGGAAGCCAACTATGCAACTATCAGTAGGATACAGTTTCATCTCTGTTTTAAAATTTGAAACATAAATTAAGATCTCTCTTGTTGCATGTATTTCACAGACTAAACTTGCTAAGGCAAGATAAAATCCTGGACCAAATACATCTAAACTGCAAAATGAGAACCAAAACAGAGAATACAAGTAAGAATAGGTCTGCCTCCACGTTTCATAAGGCTGGCACTCCCAGTGCTGCATCAGACCTCAAGTATGAGTAAAATCAGCTGAAACCAGAAGTAAAATTTCCCCCCTCCAGCATGCAGGAGTAAACAGTGTGGTGATCTATGGAGGTGTTCCCACCTCTCAGTGCAGCCTCCATTGCTGGTGTTGGTCACAACATACTCAAATGCCTCAGATAAAGATTCAATATAGAGCAGAAAATTCTTCTACTGGCAACTGACTTCAACAATCACCTTTTTGAGCACAAGCGGCAGTGGATTTTTGCCTTCTAAGAAGTCAGGATTTTCAGGCTCCTCCTCTGTGTTTGAATTATCCATAAGAATGGATACAAAATGGTCACACTTGAGCAACTCCTTTAGCAAACCTGTAAAAGTGGGAGCAAGAGTGAGCATCACACCAGGCAGAGCAAAGATTCTATTAACACATGAGTATTTACAGCCTCCTTCTTGCCTACTTTCTCCCCTTTCCTGTAGTTCTAGCGCCTCACCTTTTGTTTACGGATCTGCTTCTCATTGTGTTTCCGAATACTGCCAGGAGCCCGTGTCTTGCAGGTCCTTATTGCAGATGCCTTTTGCTGTGATCTGCATCCTGTTCCTTCTGAGAGACATGCAAGTGCAGTGCTACATGATCTCAAGAGTACTGTACTTGCATCGTTGTCTCTGTTCCGGAACCCACCACTTAACACTGCTTCTTGGCAGAGCTCTTCACCTGTTTTTTCTCCAAGCCATAGTCAGGGGCCCAACAGTAACTAGACATTGTCTCTGGAATACTTCCTAAAGAAGTGGCATTTATTTTCCCCTTCTGCTTTCACAGTGTCTTACTGCAACAGCAGCTTTTTAGCTAAAAGACATTCACACACACAAAACCCCCCTCAATATAAAAGCATAGAGCACTGCTATAGGTAATCATGCAAATCATCAGCCCATGTCAGAACAAATTCACAAGGGGCATCCTCTGAGCTATAGAATTCTACTTGCACAGGAATCACTACCCACTTCTAGTAGCTGAATAGATGATACAAAAAGCAATCCTGTTCCTGCTTACCTCCTATGAGAAACATTAATTCCCTGGGTGGTTTACAAACTAGTAATGTCAGAAACTGTACTCTCCAGAAACAGTTGGACCATGCAGTTGGAAGCTTAAACACAAGAAAGAGCCACTTCCATATTGTCAGACTCTACAAAACCACCTGTCCATGTACAGTGGACATTTGGACACACTGAGGGATAGTGAAGAGACTCTAAGATGATTTGTCAGTGCTATGCAAATATGGTGCTCGAGGGACAATGGAGGGCTAGGGGGAGCTCAGCAGCAGGTCTGGGCCATTTGATTGCTATGGAGTAACAGAAAGGACTGAACACTCCTCCAGGGAACAACCCACATTTGCCTCTAAACCAACTAAGGATTTTTTGCCTCATTCTAAGCCTTCCCTTGCACCTTGCAGTTTCTCTCAGCAATGCCTTACCTAAACAATTAACCTGCAGCTCCCTTGTTTGCGCACACCCAAAGGTATTCAAGAAGAGACCACACAGCCTTTCTTGGAAGTGTGCTGAGAGTCGTTCGATGCCAACAGAAGAGGAGTACAGCTTGCCATACAAGTAGCAGACAGCAGCCTTTACACTTTCATTTGGGTACATCAAGCCCATCAGCAGATGATCCACTAAATTACCTAGTGTGAGGAACAGAAATGGAAAACCTTCACACCAGTGACTGATTTCTTAGAAGCACCAAACTATTTCCAGTGGGCAAAAGCCCACTGGACAGACCAGTGCATGCAGATGAATGAATGCCAGAATTACGTGAGGCACTCACCACCATTAGTCCCTCTGAGTAGTGTAACAGTAATAAATGGCTATTGGAGTTTGCTGTTCTCCACATGAAGATCCACCATCCCAGCTATTTCCACAAACAGCTAAGTTTACTCACCAGAACCCCAGGGGCTGGACCATGGAAGGAATAATGTGTGTAGCCTGTGAGGCAGACCACAAACCCCAGTTCAGAATGGCTAGTTTTGCCAGGCTGGCTAAAAGCACAATGACAAACTCGCTATGAATGCACTGATTTGCAACTCAGGAGACCTCAATACCACTCCAATATCTGAACAGGCTTCTGGTGTGAACATCAATTAACACGGGAAATTGGGGACTGTATGCATGTGCATGTGCATTAGGGCTGTGAATACTACCCTGCAGTGGGGCATGACACATTACTCACTGTGCTGTACCACTAGTATGTCAGCAAAGCTTGGCATGGCATCTGCAAACTTGCCCAAGAGCGTGAATGTGGGCAGGCTGCCTCGCAAGGTTGTTGCTTTGCACAGCTGCAGAGGAGACAGATGAAGAAAACGTTTTTCTGATGCGGACACAAACCCTAAACACACCATAAAGTTTCCAAAATGCCTTTTAATTTTTCCAAAACATAAATCTCTTGCTTGTTGCTCCTTTTCCTCTCTCTCTCCTCTAGCCCCTACATAAGCAGATGAACAAGCTAAATTTCTCCCCATTTTTACTGCTTCCCAATTTTTTGTACCCCATCACAAACTTAGAGATCACAAACTTACTGAAACAGTAACATAGGACAAGAAGAATTTGAGGAAGTCACACAGCTTCACAGGAGCATCATGAAGCCACATGGCTGCAAAGCATCATGGAAACAGGAGGAAAACACCAGGGTGTTATGACACCAACACTGGCAATAATCACAGCAGAGCAGCTGGCACTGTGACATCCCACTGGTGCAGAAGTTGCAAACCAGTGCAGTAGCTGCAGTCTTGCAAGGCCACTTCTCAGTCTCTGAAGGACTGAAAGGAAGAGCAGGGAATTCATCTTCACTGACCTCTTTTTGGCTTTCATCCAAAATGCAGTGTAAGTACTGTTCTGACTTCAGCTCCGCTACAAGCCGCACCAGAACTAGGCAGAAGAAACAGGATCAGTAATGCACACCCAAGAGCGTTCACAATCCATCTTCCACAGGGCTTTAGCAGACCAGTAAGGAAAGCATTTAGAAACAAAATAAGCACAGAAGTGCTGAGAGAGCAGGGTAACATCAGCATTCCCCATGCTATTACTTCTGATAGCTCAACCCAAGCTCTCTGAGCAACATTACAGCCATTCTGTTCTAGCTGCACTACAAACCACGCGTGAAAATGAACCACAAGCAACAAACTGAGCATCTGGACACCAAGTAAACACAAGGAACTAGGAAGGGAAGGAAGCAAAGCCTAGCTTAAAAGCAAAACAATTTCTGGTAGTTGAATAGAGCAGGCTTCCTTCAGTATGAAAACTAGCCTTTAAAAAATGTGTTCCCAGAGAAGCTATCAGAACTGAAGCTGCTACATAACCTTAGACAGAGTTCTTTCTCCAGCTGCTACTTACTGTCCTCAAGATAACAGTGCAGTCTGCCAGCAATTCCTAACCCACTCTAGTTATCCCACACACTTTGCCTCAAAGCAAGGCCCCAACCTCCTTTGCAGTACTGTTCACCTCCTCAGACCCAAGTAGGAGTTGTTATTCTTGGCTCACCACAAGAACTTTTAGAACCTGGGCACCAAAATGTTCAGCACATAAAGTTTATTCCATAGGATTTAGAGTAAGGCAGTCTTGGATGTATCTTGTCGTGGCATGACTCACTTGAAAAACACATTCTTAATTTGTATTCTAGGAAACCATCATTGAAAAGCATAAATTAAAGACTTCTACGTTCATCATCTCATTGGTATATCCAGGGCAATAGTGGAGGTTTATCTAGGAGACCTAGTTTAGCTAAGGAGCTACTCATTGCAGCAGAGGAATTTCTTGAGACAGGTGATTTATAGTTATTGTAAGTGTCCTTTCTTGCCCTGAATTTACAGAATCTCCAAAAACTTCAATGAGTTTTGTAATGCTAAGCTAAAATTCATCAGTTTGAGTGCATCTATCTCTCAACAGACTGTCAACATGACAGCAAGTCTGCTAACCTTTTCAGTGGCACTTCAAACGAATGCCTGAAAACAGAAACCCCTCTGGAAGGAGCTTGTCACACCTCCCTTCATCTTTCATGGTTAGACAGGAGGAAATCATTGCATTGCTGATATCACTAGACTCAGCAGAGATGTCCAAGGTTATTTGGACTGCAGAGATTACTTTGTCAGTCCTGCAAATGTTTCCTTCAGATTTCCAATGAAAGGCTGCTTACAAAGTAGAATCTGCAGTCTGTACAGGTAAATCCCAAATACTCTTTGTCCTGAGGAGGAGAAAGCAGTAGATCACAAAGTTCATTGAGGCTTACAGGAAGTTTTCAATTTGCTGTGAGACTTTGGTCAGAGCCATAGGCATTGTTCACCACTGTTACCCATCCGACACTAAATTCATGTCACACACAGGACTTGTGAAAGAAATGCTAAACTTAAATCTGCACTCATTCCACCATCCCCAAATTCAGGAACAGTCCACTTGTCACTGTTGCATTGACAGAAAATAAATGCTTTCCTCAATTCAAACTGTGTAGAAGCTGAACATCTCTACCAGACAAAGCCTTCCCTCACAAACTGTAATAACTGAGATGTGGCATCTGTCTCTCACCTTCTACCAATAGGTCCAGGACACTGCTGTCTTCCACAGTATGCAACATCCCTAAAAGATAAACCATAAATCATGGAACACATTCCTGCTTGTTATCATCAATGCTGTAATATCTTTCGGGGAAAAAAGCTACCATTTTCTTTTTCAAAACTGTTTTGTTTTCCTCATTTCACATAACACCAGTTTGACTTTGT
Organism: Upupa epops; assembly: GCA_013397515.1. Classification (NCBI taxonomy): domain Eukaryota; kingdom Metazoa; phylum Chordata; class Aves; order Bucerotiformes; family Upupidae; genus Upupa; species Upupa epops. The sequence continues at coordinate 53,673 of VZRI01010055.1, forward strand.
AGAGGAAGATGAATACTCTCAAGCAATGTTGCAAAAGGTACCTTGTCCTGGTTTTGCTGGGACAGAATCACAGGCCTGCCATGGTGTGCAGGCCATTAGTGGTTTTCAGTTAAGGCAGGGCAGCTGACCAGAGCTGGCTACAGGTCCTTCTCATACCAGAAACATCATGCTCCTATGAAGAGGGAAGTTTGCTGAGGAGAGGGTTGTTGCTTGTGGTCGTACTCCTAAGGACTGGTTCCCTATTGATTGTGACCACTGTATATTTGCTGGACTAAGTATACTTTTGTGTACTTTATATTAAAATGTGCCTGTTTCATTAAATCTGTTTTCATTTCAACCTGTGGGTCTCCTTTCCTTTTCCTGATCCCAATTCTTGGCTGGGGAGGAACAGAACAACTGCTATAGTTTAGTCCCAAGTATGCTCTAAATGTAGATACTGTTTCCATAAGCAGAATGGGGAACATGAAGCCATTCCGTTATCTTGCATACTTACAATGTACTTCGATAGCTGAAGTCAATGGCTCCACCTATGTAAGTGAGTGTGCAACTGCTCCCACTGACACATCTCACTGCATTTACCTACTGTTACACATCTAAAGCAATGCTCCAGAGTGATGGAATAATGAGCCCGGTTGTGAGTCATCCTTTCTATCTTTCCTTCAAACCAATTATCATGAACAGCCTTCTCCCTCCACAGTACTGAAACTCCCAAGACAAAATGTGAACAAGTGAACATGGAAACTATTGCAACCTTAAATTGAACCTGAAGGCATCTTTTTACAAGTCATTTGTACAATGAGAGTGTAGGATTGCATATATTAAAATAAGCTACTCTCTCACTCTACTATAGTACAACAGACATGAAATTCCCAGCTCCTTCTGACTTCAGATACCTACAGCATCAGGCATCTGGTTCAGATTCCCCACTTCTGCCATAGCAAACCATATGTTTCAATACATCTAATCAACCTCCCTCCCTTCTGTAGACTCCATGACCTCTCAGAAATGTAAAAAACTACACCATCCATCAGAACATCTAATCTGAACCTCCCTCAATGCAGCTTAAAGCCATTCATCTGCTCAATCCTCAGTAGCTTCCTTACACTTGGGACAACACTTACACCACTAGGGAACACTGCAGTATGAACTTCATGAAACTCAGGCTTACCTGAAATTCTCCCTCTTTCACACTTGACAATCCACACTACATCTCTGTTCTCTTTACCTTATTTCTTCTGTCTGTGCTTATACCAACATTCTCTCTCAAAAAAAAATTAATGTATTTCCTGAACTTATTCTTGATAGTTTCTTCACAGCACTGCTCCAACTTTTGGGGGTCTTTTATGCACTCATGCACAAATGACACCTGGTTCATTCAAGATCTGTGCAAGATGTACACATCTTTCTTTGTAGTCTCAAGCTTAGACTGAGATTCCAAGTGCTCCAAGTTACATCAAGTACAGTAAAATCCCGAAGCTGTCCCTAAGCCATCTACGAGTAAAGCTGCTTAAAGAGAGATTAACTATTATTCAGAAGTAGATAAGAACACTGAAATGTAAGTACAGTGCTCCTGTCTTCTAGGGCGTTTCATGTTAGTCATACAGTCTAGGACTGAACTGGCCATAAGCACCACCCCCTCCACATCTGTATAGGATTGTGTGCACAGACAGCCGTCAATAAAAATCTGTGCGGCAACCTACACAAAGTTCTGTTTTTAACAAAGCTGTTTCCAAAACACACACAACATAGTTTCTGCTGGGAAATTAACTGCAAAACACCATAAATTATTCACTGCATCAAAGCAGGGGAAAGGGCTTCTAAATCACTTTTCCCCAAAGAGCAAGAATTATCTATTATGAGGAAATGAGATAATGGAACTAAAGGAATCCACTGTATTTGTTCTCTTAAGGCACTTGCATTTGTAATCTCCATCTTTCTCTTCCTGCCTTACCACTCCCTGATTTAGTCCATTATTTCTTCTTCATTATTTCATTACTTCATTACTTCATTATTCAATCTGAAAAGAAGACTCCAGGGAGATCTTATAGTGACCTTCCAATACCTGAAAGGGGCCTGTCAGAAGGCTGGGGAAAAACTGCTCACAAGGGCAGGAAACGATGGGATGAGGGGTAATGGTTTTAAGCTGGAAAAGGGTAGATCTAGGCTGGAAATGAAGGTGGTGAATCACTGGAACAGGCTGCCCAGAGAGGTGGTGGAAGCCCCATCCCTGGAGACATTCAAGGTGAGGCTTGATGGGGCTTTGAGCAATCTGTTCCAGTTAGAGATGTCAGTGCTTGTTGTAGCAGGGCTTGGACTTAGGCAATGTTTCAAAGAGCTTTCCCAAACACTGCTAAGCAAACCCATAAAAGGTGTTTTGAGATCACAGAGATTGATACTGGAGTCACTTTCTGACATCCTGCTGAACCTTATTCTGCTCTTAAGCTGAGCCACCAGAAAGAATGTACCAACACATTTCTATAAATGTAAAGTGACGGTGTGAAAAAAAAATCACCACTACTTTGTACATTCGATACTAAATCCCAGAACGGTAGGAAGTAGAAGCGACATCTCAAGTTCCACCATTTCCTTGGGGAGTCCATTCCAGTGTCTGACCACTCCTTCCATGAGGAAGGGCTTCCTAATATCCAAACTAAACCTTCGCTAGCACAGCTTCGGGCCCTGCCCTTTTGTCCTGTCACTAGTTGCCTGAGAGAAGAATCCAACTCTCACTTGACCCAATGCTCACCTGACTACAAGTTCCCTTCAGGTAAATGTAGAGTGATAAGGTCCCCCTTGAATCTCCTCTTCTCCAGTCCAACCCCCTTGCTAGAGTAAGATCACCTTGAGAATATCACACAGGTACATGTCCAGGTGGGTTTTGAATGTCTCCAGGCATACTCCACATTCTGAATAGCCTGCTGCAGTGCTCTATTACTCTCACTGTGAAAAAGTTTTTCCTTATGTTTAGATGGATCCTCTCGGCAACCTGTTCCAGTGCCTCACCATCCTCACCTTGAGATACTTATTCGTAAGATCTAATCTAAATCTTCCTGATCTTAGTTTAAAACCATTCCCCCAGGTCCTATCACAAGAGTACCTCATTAAAAGTCCCTCATTAAAAGACCTTCTCCAGCTTTCCTGTAGACCTCCCTTCGAGTACTGGAAGGCTGCAGTAAGGTCTCCCTGGAGCCTTCTCTTCAGCAGGCTGAGCAGCCCAAATTCCCTCAGCAGGGTGCTTCAGCTGTCTGATTATCCTCGTGGCCTCCTCCAGACTCATTCCAACAGTTCCTGGTCCATCTTATGTAAGGGGTTGCAAAACTGGATGCAGTACTCCAGGTGAGATCTCACATGGAGTGGATAATCCTCCCTTGACCTGCAGGTGACGCTTCTTTTGATACAGCCCAATATGTGAGAGGCCTCGAACATCTACTGACAAAGAGGCACCTGCCCTCTCCCCGCTGCTGCCGTGGCTCTAGGCCGCAGCACACCTCTTACCGAGGAGAGTTCCTATCAAGTGGAGGCAGACCCTCTCGTCCGGCGCCAGCACCTGGACAAGCGGCTGGGCCTGCCAGGCCAGAGCATCGTGGACACGGGACAGGACGTGCTTCTTGCGCACCAGCTACGGATCAGAGACAACCCGTTAGACCGAAGCCACCTCGCCGCTCCCAACCCCGCCGCCAGGGACC
>VZRI01010055.1:58182-95341 GCA_013397515.1 Upupa epops
GGCGGCCGGGCCCCGTTCCCACCTGGGGAGCAGCAGCATGTGCTCGGCGGACGGTGGCGGGAGCCGGAGGACCGGCGCTGGTGCTGTTTCCCTGCACCACTGACAGTAACGTTTAGAAGCTGCTGCTTTTAACCCGCGGAGATGAACCTAACACGTGCTTTTCTCGGGATTTCGTTGAAACGCCTGGACGGAACTAGTTCGCTTGTTGCTGACAGGAGCAGGAGTTTGGTTTGTGCACTGAAATGCCTTCACTCTGTATAGAGCCTGTGGTAGCAAGTGCCCGAGGGCTGGCCTGTAAGTTTACTGCTAATGGCTTGTAGGATCTAAGCTGGCACTGTGAGTAGATGCCTGCTTCAAATATGAGAATAATCTTTCTAATAAATAAAATGTAGTGATATTTCTAATGTCTGTGCAGAGCACGTAAGAACAGCAATGTGACTCCGGTAGTTAATTTTTGTGACGGACATGCTGTCTGTGTAGTCTTGTTCAGAACAGACCCCCCCACCTTTGTTCATGTTGTAATACTCTACTCTTCTCTAGAGTGAGGCAGAAGTGAATCCCAAAGCTTACCCGCTGGCTGATGCGCAGCTCACCAAAACACTACTGGATCTCGTTCAGCAATCCTGCAACTACAAGCAGCTTCGCAAGGGGGCTAACGAAGGTGAGATCTGTGTGCTAGGTAGTGAGCTGGAAATCCTAGCAAGGAGTCTGTGAGAAGCTGTAGATAGAGATTGTCACTTCTCTCTAGTGATGGGCCACTAATGTTGCTTAGATTTGGATAATGCCTGTTGGCTATGTATGAGCCAGCAGTGTGCTCAGGTGGACAGGAAGACTAATGGCATTCTGGCTTGTGTTAGAAATGGTGTGGTCAGCAGGAGTAGGAATAGAGAAGTGTTTGTCGTCATGTTATCAGTGAGGGCCACTCCAAAACTACCGTGTTCAGTTTTGGGCACCTCAATTCCAAAAAGTCATTGCTTTTTACAGCTATCTGAAGAGAGAGCTGGGTGTTAGTCTCTTCTCACAAATAAGAGATAAGACCAGAGGAAATGGCCTCATGTTGCACCAGATCAAGTTTCATTAGACATGAAGAAACACTTCATCACTGAAAGGGTCACCAGGCACTGGNATTCCAAAAAGTCATTGCTTTTTACAGCTATCTGAAGAGAGAGCTGGGTGTTAGTCTCTTCTCACAAATAAGAGATAAGACCAGAGGAAATGGCCTCATGTTGCACCAGATCAAGTTTCATTAGACATGAAGAAACACTTCATCACTGAAAGGGTCACCAGGCACTGGAATGAGCTGCCCAGGGTGATGATTGACATGCCATCCCTGGTTGTGTTTAAAAGTCAAGTAGATATAGTGTTCAAGGACATGGCCTTGGCTTGGTAGAGCTAGGTTAATGGTTGGACTCGGTGATCTTAAAGGTCTTTTCCAACCTAGATGATTCTACGATTGGAAGTGTCTGTCTCTTTCTGCCTGCTTAAGTAATGTTCAGGGACAGAATTAAGCTGTCATCTTTTCAACATGTATGTGCAGTCCCAGTAGGTGCCTAAACTTTTAAAAAAAGTAATACATATTTAAAAAAAAAATCCCTGATGATAGAATCTCACCAATCTCTCAGGACCCATGTCCAATGTCTCAGATGTCTCTTATAAGGTATGGACGAGTGATATAAAATTCCAGCAAGTTTCCAGAATCTCTGAGGCAACAGTCACCATCTGTATTTTGTACATTTTCCTGTGCACTTACAAGGACAGTCTGACTCTCATTTTATATGGAGTAGCCTTGAGGTAGTAGACTACAGCAGCTATATCCACCCCACTCCCACCTCAGCTCTCCAGGTTAAACAAGCCCAGCTCATACGCTCCTTCATCTGTGGTACACCCCAATCCCCTACCTGTTAGCAGACCTGGGTTGGCCCTGCTCTCTTGTGAATCTCTGTGCTGTGCTTGAGGGGCAACACTGGGCACTTGAGGTGTAGATCTTTTGAGTAACCCCCTTCCTGGCCCTACAGTTATTTTTATTTTGCCTGTCCTTGTGGTACCACTAGAATCCCCTGCTGCTTTTGCTGCTTTATTGAGGTTTTTCTTGAGATACATGATTTTCAAAAGGACCTAGGCTTACTGTCAGTTTCTCTTCACAGCCACCAAAACACTGAACCGAGGGATAGCAGAGTTCATCGTGATGGCAGCAGATGCAGAGCCGTTAGAGATCATTCTGCACCTCCCTCTTCTTTGTGAGGACAAGAACGTACCCTACGTGTTTGTGCGCTCTAAGCAAGCCTTGGGCCGGGCGTGTGGTGTTTCTCGGCCTGTCATTGCCTGCTCCATTACCATCAAGGAGGGATCACAGCTAAAGCCTCAGATCCAGTCTGTCCAGCAAGCTATAGAAAGACTGTTGGTCTAAATGCCTGTGAGTTTAAGTGTGTGTGGAATAGGAAAGTTGAAGTCAGGGGGAATTAAAGTCTAGCTTCATTTGAGATTATAGTTTTTATATCTGTTTCATTTCAAAACACCAAAGTTTTGTTTACTAATGGCTTAACTCTTAGTGTTTATGCCTCTTCCCTCTTTATTATTCCACTTAAACATTAGTTCTTGTTGTATTACTTCTTGGAAAGTGACTGTACAACTGTATGTCCTGTTTTGTGGGGTTTTTTTTAAATCCCCTCTTACCTCCATGTTTGCCTGCTCAGTGCTTTTTTTAACCAATGCAGGTACTTCCTCTGCATTGCAGTACTTCTGCTGAGCTTCAACCTCTGATAAGTGACTGAGTGACTTAGTCTACTGAAGATAATGCTGGGTCAGTTCCTGCTCACTGTCAGCTTGTAGGCTGCTGCTTTAGGTGATGGAGCAGCGTAGAAGCCTGTAAGGCAGGCAGTGATGGGTAGAACCAAGATCAGTACACCTAGCACAACTGTTCTTCTTGAAGGCAGACAAGAGATTGTGTAAGAGGTGTACAGGGAGCAGAAATCGTACAGCAGCGCACAAGGGCAAAAACTCTTCCCTTGCTCCTTTTTAAATACTGACTTTGTAAGAAAAATAAAATTGCTGACCAAGCTAAATATATCTGTCATTCCCTCAGGGGAAGCATTTGCAATTAACTCCTAGTGTTCCTGCTCATAAAGCTAAACTGCTCAGATTGCCTAAAGGCCATCGCACCAGCTTTGTTTGTGTGGACTGTATGAATGAGTTTGGCCTTTCTAGGGCATTTAAATACAAAGCATATGGTAGAGGGTAGCTTGCTGTGGCTGACAAGTACCCTACATGGGCCAGTAATTAGTAAAACTATATTGCACTTTTAGGGAACCTGCTGTGTAGTTACCTGACTGAAGAGGATCCCTTTAAATCACAGCCAAGACAAGAGAACAAGTAACTCAGAATCTAATTCAGACTAGTTCTTGACAAGAGAATGCTCATGTCCTGGAAAAACTTGGAGCACCACCAGCATTCTTGGTTAGTGGTGGTCTTAAGAAGTGTATTGTATAATAAGTCCACTTAATTGCTCTGGTCACAGTTGTCTAAAGCTCTGTGTTGCAATGGGTCATCCCAAACCTGTCTTCTATTGCAGGATGCCAAAGGAAAGCTAGGGAGGGAAAACAATAGGTAACAATAGAAGGGAAAAAAAGCTTTTACTTTCTGTAATGTCTCCACAAAGGCACTAACTTCATACCTTTAGGAATTATATCCCAAGCAGATAAAATCAGCTCACAAAAGACTGAAGATAATTTTTATCTCTATGGTTTTGTATATGGATGATAATATTCTTGCTGAGGTGATGTTAACACAAAGAGTCTTCTGATTTGCATGAGGTTTAGAAAGGCTGTTGTTCCCTTATACTGATGATGACCATTGAGCTAATTGTGTTATAACCAAAGGACTTGCCCATGCCAAGACAGCTGGTAAAAGGCAAAGCACAGAAAGAGGAGCAATAAAGAATTCTTGAGCAAGCAAAACTATCTCATTTTCTGCTCAAGCCTTCTATCACCATCCTTGTTAAAATTCTGCTTAATGTCTGCTATAAATAATTTATAAAAACAGCAGGAAGATGTAATAAACTAGAACAAACCTGCCACAGTCATCCAGTGTCTGGAATATATTGTGCCTTGGGGTTAGCAAGCCAAGAGATAAGCTAACAAGGGGTGTTTGGTGAATGAGAATTCATCACATTAAGGAAAGGATAGACTTGCTATTTTATTGCATTCAAGTCTTGCTAAAATAAGCATTTACAGTAACTTCTTAGTTGAAGGACAAAAAAGAAATTGATTGCTTAGACAAGGGTTTACTAAAAACAACTTCTGTAATGCAAGCTGATTCAAAGTGCAATACAACTTCAATACTGAAGAGTTCAGTGTGGGCTAGCTGCAATTTTGGGAGGAGCTGTGGAGGTGGAAGTGAGCAGCATGCTGGACACAGCTGTCTCCAGTACATGTGCCACACTAGAGCCCTGCCATCACCTAACAGAAGATTTAAATAAGTTGCCTAATAATTTGTGTGCCAAACATAGCAATCCCTGAACAATAAAGCAGCACACAGACCAATGGGCACCTAATTCATCCCATGCTTGCACCCCACAGAAAGCTACACTTTAGCTAAACAAGTAGCACTGTTTCCCAGAGCAAAAGCAATAACCTGGTTTTAGTCATTTGCAGTGCAACACAAGTGGGACATGCTGGGGAAGTTTAAAAACAAAAACAGCCCCTGATGCAGGCTCTGTGAGTGTGGTTGCAGAAAAATACTACCAGAGGTAACAGATCCTCCTCTTCACAACTTGCTACTTTCCTACTTGTAAAGCACAGAAACCTGCACAACAGTCTGACTCACACTTGGTACAGAGGTGGAAAAGCTCTGTGCTGCACCAGTAATTTCACTGGGGTGCTTGCAGTCTCCCAGGAGACATAACTTTGGCCATTATTAAACCTGCTTTTTCTATTACCCTTTCAAACCAGTATCTGACTGCTGCTCTGTAAAGTACTAGCTTTTTGATGAAAGAACAGGCTACTTCTTTCCAGGAATGACATTCTATTTTGGTAATCTCTGCTGATAATCTATAACACTGGTGGTGGAAAAGAACCCAATTTGATGGCACTATCTGGCTGTTGTGGAGACTAGGAGAGTAATAATGCATCACATTTATACCCTCTTAGCACACAGACGACCTGCTGCTTGAGTTTATGTGGTGCAAATTCCACAGATCACTGCTTTCCTACCTTGAAGTGAGTTTTGCTGTCTTTATGATGCAAAGATGGTGTAGCCAGTGTTGGAAAGTAAGAAGTCCAAAATAATTTTTATTAAGAAACCAGGAAGGCACAACTGTGTTCACTTGCACTAGGTAACCTGAGTTTGCAGAGAATTTAATTCTGCCTTTGGATACTGTGAAGAGAATCCAACTTTGCAGAGATGTTTTACAACTAAGAGTACAAAATTTTTCCACTGCTAGATTCAGCAACATTTGGTCACCTTCCCCTCTACAGCAGAATTAAACAGACACGGCACCCATGTAAGACCACCAAAATTTGAAGCAGATGGAAGTCATCCAGGGCCTTCTGCTCCTGCCTAGTGCTCACTGAAGTATTCAGTTAGTGCATCTATGAGCTCTTGCTTCTTCCCCCCACCCTTCAGCCCATAAAGCCTGCATGCTTCCTTCAGAACAGGTACAGTAAGCTTGCCTAGAGTGCCCTTCTGCACATGACTCTGCAGCTCAGTTTTTGAGATGACTTCCACCTTGGGCCTCTTCTCAGTTTGACCATCAGAAGCTAGAAAGATAAATTTTAGATCAATATTTTAAAAAGGTTCTTAATAGGCATTAACTTTCCTTATATACAGACCACAGTTAGAGGCCATCATCACATGGTACTTTAACAGCTCGCTTGAATTTCCAGGGTACTTTAACACACTCACATGCCTAGTTTCCAGATCTTGTTTTAGGAAGTAGGTATGACAACATAAGGCATGTAGCATTTTATTGATATGACTGGTCTCTAGTAGGAAACTTCATGTTCTGATGGAAAGACCAGACCCAGATAAAACTTTGAAAGAATTTTCATTCACTGAGGTTCCAATGATTCCACAGGGACCTCAGCTAGCTGGCATTCCCACTTTATGCAGTTTCATACTCCTGAACAACACGTACTACAGCATTACTTGGGCCTAAAGATGGCCATCTTGGGCTTGCTGAACAGCTTACTCATAAAAGTCTGCTGCACTAACACAACAGAAAGCACAATTTTACTACCCTGTCATAAAACCCCCAAGTTTTAAAATTAAATAAATACATACTGCATTAATTTACCCATACTGCTTCCTATATGTCATTATGCAGTTTCTCATTCAAGCAGTTCTCCAACTGGATTCCATAATATCCGCTACTCCCTAAGAATCCCCACTAGATACAAACCCACTTCATTGTGGAGATTAGTAAAAAGACTTGTATGAGCAGCTTCCCTGAACTATGAGGCAAACTGAAAACACTGAGGCTTCTAAACAGAAGACAGGCACCACATTGTGTGTCTGTACCACCATTACTTACTTTGTTTTCGCTTTACAGCCTTCCCATTAGGATTGTAGTCAGGGGGATAAACCAGCTGCTTAAACTCTTCCACCAGGTTGCCCAGCCTGCGGTTCATCTCTTCAACCTTTGGCACTAGCAAGAGAGAAAGATACGCCCTCTTTCTTTTTTTTGTTTTTAAAACAGTGACCACAGGAAAGTATAAATAAGGCCATCACCAGAAATAGTTGCGCTTCTATAATAAGTAACATGCAAGCTTCTTGAAAGACTTAGGTTACAATACTCACAGATATGAAATGTACAGCTCTTGGTAGTATCAAGAGTATGAATTACACATAGGATGGACCCACGTGTATCCCTGAGCAGGAAATATATATACAGAACAAAGCTGGAAAGGTGGAAATCATATAAAAGATCTCCACTTGCCTGCAATGTTAACCAGGTCTAATCTTAAAACAATTAAGGTAATAAGGTGAGTTGTTGGAACGTGTCCACAAGGGTGACTGGAGGGCTGGAGCACTATTCCTATGGGGACAGGCTGAGATTGTTGGGGCTGTTCAGCCTGGAAAAGAGGATTCCAGGGAGTTCTTATAGCAGCCTTCCAGTACCTGAAGGGAGCTATAGGAAAGCTGGGGAGGGGCTGTTTACAAGGGCTTGGAGTGGTAAGACCATGGGTAATGGTTTCAAGCTGGAAGAAGGTAGGTTCAGACTGGAATTCAGGAGGAAATGCTTCACAATGAGAGTGGTGAGACACTGAAACAGGTTGCCCAGGGAGGTTGTGGCTGCCTCCTTACTGGAAGTGTTCAAGGCCAGATTGGATGGGGCCTTGAGCAACCTAGTCTAGTGGGGATTGTCCCTGCTTATGGCAGGGAAGTTGGAACTAGATGATGTTTAAGTCCCTTCCGATCCCTAATGATTTCATGAAGGATGCAAGAGTTTGAGGCAAAACAGCTTGTTTCTGTCAAGTATGTGTATGGTATCCAGTACAGAGCCCTGGCTTATTTGTTAAGTATTACTTCAGAAGAGAGTCACTGTAATGCTATTCCTGGAGTCCATGGAATTTTTTGGAAAGGAACTTCTTCAAGAGTAAGCTTCTCTTCTAACAAGATATTCTTACCTAGAAACTCTCAGAGCCACAGGGTGGCACCATAGCATCCTACCAGAAGACTGAAATAGTAAGATTCTTCAAGAGAGGAATTTCAGAGAAAACATTTGTCACTGTAGAAAAAAAGCTAATTTGATTTTCATTTTCCAGGATAAAGTGAATGCATACAATGCTCTTTATCTTAAAGGTGACAGCATCAGACAGGAAGTTTTTAATATTTCAGAATGGCCCCGTACAGAATTTTACATCTTGGAGCCACACAAAATTGTTTCTTTTAAAGACATTTAGTTTTGTAGTAGCACATCTAAGACTTAAAGAGCTCTCTACCCCACCCTCCCTTCACACCCACCAATAACTCTCACTTGTAAGATCCTCGGCTTGTTCTGGTTCCATCATATCCAGTGCCAAAGCTTCCAGATTCCTGAAGTGCTGCTGCAAAACTGGGTTCTCAAAACCATCAGTCCTGTCAAGAATCCCCCCCAAATGTCAATGCATGCTGCCTAGAAGACAGACAAGACGCACAAAATCTGCTACCAATCTAATTCCAAGTAAAATTTCCCTCTTTCCTACCTCACTGGGATGAGATTTTTTCTCTTTGCAGTTTACCTGCTGAATCACTATCCCTTCATGCATCAACTACAATAGAAAGCTACAAATGGAGACAGTGGCATTCTACTTTATTAAGTTATGTTACCTCTCTCATACCTAGGAAAAAATGTCCCACAAAAGTACTTCCTGGAATACATCCTGATTATAATGAAAAAGGCCCGACTATTCTCTCTAAAGTATTCTAACTTAAACAATCCGGGTCTGGTCTGCAATAGATGAACAGAACCATAATAAAATGTGATACCTCTGCAACAAATGACAACAGCCCAGAGAACAAGAGCAATTCTGGAAAGAACTCCAGAACCTGCTACATAAAGCATGTGCTGCCTGGGTATTCACAGCAATTAATAATAACGTTTGGATAAAGCTACTGCAAACAGAAGCAATTTGTATCAAAATACATCAAAACCGCATCGCACGGACACCACAGCTGAACAAGCCTGCACAGCAGTGCAAGCAATAGCAGCATGCTTTCTTCCCCGTGCCACCCGCTGCCTGCCATTTATCTCCAAGTACCTGTACTTGAAACGGAGTTTTTGAATTATTGCCTTCATTTTGTCCACCTGCTCTCGATTGGCTGGCACCTTCTCTGTAAAATCCACATTCCGTTTGTCATCTGCGTACGGCAGGAAAATCACATGGAAACCTACAAGGAAGAGAGGGAGCAAGACAGTACTTATACAGGGTTGGGTTGGTTTTTTGTTAACCACTTTTGCCTTCCCGTCAGGTACTAGGATCCTTCACTTCCATGAATGACAAAACCAGATATTTTGGGACTACATCTGCATAGTTTGATTAGCTGCTTGCCATGATGGATGAAATGTGAAGCCAAATGAGCTATTCGGATATTTAAGAAAACAAAACCAGAAAAAATCGGCTTTGACTATTTTAGGTCAGTTACCACAATCTGCTAAAAAGAAGAGGCAGGGAAAAACTATAACTATCTTATACCTGAGCAAGTACTGGTGCAATTGAGGTTTAAAAAATAGATTCAGATGCTAGCAATGACAAAACCGAAGAAAAGGGATAGAAGCTTTAAGGTGAGAGACACTATCTTTTTGTAATGCAGGACACCATTATGCTGACTGCATCCAATCATGCAGGGAAAAGGCAGCATCTCTTCCCATACCTGGAGGGGCTATCTGTACTTTCTGCTCATCCACCTCTTCATCCTGAGGAATCAGCACCACAAAGCGTGGGGGAGTGTTCCGGCGGATGGTGTATCTGCACAGTGCCATCACCTCCTTCTCCAAGCATTTAATCAGTAAGGCATTAAATAGTGTGGTACTCCCTGCAAAGTAAAGACTGTATTAGTTAGATAGAGAGCTTTGCTCCTTTGTTCAGGAATGTAACCCTAGATACTAGTTTGGAAATCTGTGACTTCTTTGAAAAGCTTTTGGAAGAGGGACCCCTCAGAAATGTCAATGTTAGTTTCTCTCCTGGTCAAAGCAGTGAGAGTTCTGGTGAAAGAAATGAAATCACTAACATCTGAGCAATGAAATACTGCTGAAAAGTGGAAACAGGTATCTACAAAGGCTCTTTCTGGTCTGGTGGGACATCCCAGGACCTTTAACAAAAGTAACACATTAAGAATTCAGACCGCAGTATTCTCTCAAGGCACATCTTTGTATTTACCAGATGCAGTGGTCAGGAAAGTACTGACACAGAAGTAACATGTTTGATTCAGAGGAATGGAGGAGCTAATGTAGAAGTACTACTCTACTCAGATACTGCGAAGCACCTACTTGTAACTCAGCCCTCTTTATCCACTGGTAGATCAAGGAGCTAGTTTTTGCCTTACCATCAGAGCTTGGGATGGATTAGTACTGTGTTTGTAGATAAGCAGACTTACATATACAAATAAAAAGGGGAGAAAAAGCAGTCTTAGGCATCCTCTGCTCTTCACTAGCCTGTGAAGTGCTGTTAATTCAATGACACATCCTGATTATGATGTTTCCACTCCTAGCTGATAGGGACTTAAGAATAGCAATTAACTTTATTGGTTTGGGGGTTTTTTTGAGGGTTGGGTTGGTTTTTTGTTAACCACTTTTGCCTTCCCGTCAGGTACTAGGATCCTTCACTTACATGAATGACAAAACTAGGTATTTTGGGACTACATCTGCATAGTTTGATTAGCTGCTTGCCATGATGGATGATACTTAAAGCCAAATTAGCTATTCGGATATTTAAGAAAACAAAAAATAAGTGCAACTGATATGGGTAGTAACAGTTACTTCTATACTTTTTAACATTAGCAAGTTTTTAAGTGAGACAAAGATTGACAAACACACAAGGAATCAGCTGGTTACCCTAATGCAAGGTGGTGAATCTGCTCTTGCTGTCTTTACTTACCACTTACTACAGACTCCTCAGGATAGATGAACTGGGAGGGCCTGATATGGTGGTGCCGTTTTAGCATTGAAAGTGGTTTAAAGCCAATGAGAAACAAGCCTGGAGAATCAAACCGTTTTAACTCCTCTGTTTCTGCTTTCTCCAGCACAATCTGGCGGTTCCCATATGTCTAAACCAGAGAAGAGCAGGTATTAGTACTGCAAACATAAAAAATAATTGGGGGATGGGCAGAAAGAGGATGCAATTCCTGCCTTCCACTATTGAAAAGTGAGGTTTAGACAAGATAGAGCAAACTCCCATCATTAGTGCACACTAAAATGGCAAGTCCAGCCTATGACCATCATTCCAAGGGAATTTCTACCTGGCCATTAGCAAAATGCATTTTTCTAAGACAATGGTTAAGCCCTGTCACAGAGAGGCTGTCACAACCCATCCCTGGAGCCCTTCAAAGTTGTCCCAAACACACCCTGATCTAGATTTGTGAGTCTTGCTCTGAGCTGGGTTAGATGAGACATTTTCAAATTCCAAATTTGCTTCTAAATTTGCTTTAGCAGATGTACATAAGCTACCTACTCCTGGCAGAAATAGCAATGGAGAAACAGTGCTTCCAAAGTATCACTCATGTGTCACCAAACCAAAACTACCCTGTAGTCCAGCTGCTGAAATTAGACATCAGAGCTTAATGTTCAGGTTTCTATTCATTTCCTGTTTTACTTCAGTAAACTAAAATCCAGTATGAATAAAAGTACTCTTAGGACAAAACGTTAAGAGCCTTTGGCACACAAACTGCTTGGGACAATATACCCAGAAACTGCAGATCTTACATTGAAACAAGGCTGTGACTGAACCTAATGTAACATTCCATCTACATTAGCCAAACTACCAAGCAGGAAAGCAAAGAACAAAATAATAAAAAAAACAAAGGTAATATGCTTTGTTTGAAAAAGAGCTCCAATCCTTACTCCATGATTCACCAAACCATGGACAAAATCTGTTTTAATGAATCAAAAGGTAACACCAGCAGTGATGGTACAAGACTAGAGAAGATCAGGCTCTCACAACCTGGTTCTGCCTTACAGGAAGAAATGACCCATGTCCCTCAGCACTCATTCACCAGCAGCTATGCTTTCCCTCGACAGGCATGTCAAAGAAACAACCCCCTCTCACTTTGTGCAACTTGCAAAGCAATCTGGCTCTCTGCAGGGGTATACAGATGAAAATATTTTTGCATCTGTCTCAAAAATGAAACACAAACAAGAGCAGCAAGAGAATCAGCATCTCACTCCCACTTCAGAGAAACACAAAAAAGCAGGCACATAATGAATACCTTACCTGAGCCCTTTTTGTATCACTAGGCAGGAGCAAGCTGCCTGTTTTTCCATTAAACATCCTTGTTTTTGTTTTAACTGGTTCATTAGTTTCCCGGTACAGTTTGACTGGAAAGGGTTTATAAGCTTTTCGAACAAGGCTGTAAACACTAACGGAAAGTGACAGATCTTTGTTCAGATACAGATTTAACCTGTGTAAAAAAACAGATACAAGCTTAAGACTCCTGAAAGATCACTTTTGCAAAAGAAAGCCATTTCCTCAGGTAACATTTTCTCTGACCTCTCATCCTCCTTCCCCCAAATCACATAATCTCTAGAAATACATCATTACTTCAGCCATTGACATATGCATACAACTTGTAGCAAACCTTCCTTGCAATGCTGTCTCTTCTGGTTATAAAAAGTATTTACACACAACTTATCATATTTCTTTCACTTTTTCTGGCTCTGAAGGGCAGCCATGCTCAAGGAAAGCACAGAACAAGTTCACATTTGGGCACCCTGGTTGTGCTTATTGCAATATGACCTCTGAATTCACACAGAGCAGAAGTCAAAATTCCCCAAAAGAGCCCCACTGAGACAAACAATACCTTGAATTTTAATCAGAAGTTAGAGGAAAAATTCAGAAGTAAAAGTTTAAAACTGGGGACAAGCTTCTAGTTCTGAGAGCAGAACACTGAATTACTGTGAATGTTACTTCCTCTCCTCTAAAAGGTGACACTGGTATGAGATTCTTCCTCCTCAGTTATTAGAAAGCTTGAGGAACATTCCCAGAAGAGGAAAATAAAGCTGTGAGCAGGAACAAGAATACCATCGACAACATTTCAGGTTGTTTTTTATAAATATATATAAAAACACCAAGCTGCAAAGTTCATTCCCTTTCTGTGCTTCCAGAGCATTCTGCTATGAACTCACTCATTAAAAAAAGCAACTGTTACAGAGAACAAGGTTCCAAAAATACTTTCTATCTGCTTTGTTGAGATCCCTTTAATCTCTCTGTAAGTATCTCTAATCTTTCAGTAGGAGATCAGAAATACCAAGCTGTGTGAATCTATTCCAAGTGCCTAGACAGACTGGCCACATACAACTATTCAATATTAGGCCAAAATACCTACCAGTCACATTGAGATGAATTTTGTCTAAGTTAACATTAGTAAGAAAAACCTCATTTCAATCAGATTCCACTATAGAGCAACCATTTTACATACTGCAGGGTTTTTTCCTACATGGCAGTAACATCATTTTTTAAAGAATAAAGTATCATTTTTGGCCAAGCTCAATACAGGAAATGTCATGCAGAGTAAAAAAAGGAGACCTAAATTCCACTCTCTGTTTCTCTCATACACCAAAGACAACTATACTTAGAAGCCACAAAAGAAACATGAATCTTGGACTAAGGAATTAAGATTGAGGAATGTAAGCACTGAAGCCTTTAGAGACCGTCATTCCAGAACAGGACGGTGAGATCCAGTCTAAAAATAACATCAGGTCATAACCAGTTACAAACCTGACTAAAGCCCTTTTGTTTGTCTCCTTTGCTCGTACTTTCTTCATGAGATGTTCCAGCTTCTCTGACTCCTGAGGTTGGATTCCAACGTCCTCATCCTCTGCTGTGTTTATGATATCCCTGTAGAACAAAGAGATATCGAACCCTCCAGGCTTCTTCAAGTGCATCAAGTCCAGAATGATACCTAGAAACAAAGTAAGAGACAAGATGATCACAGAAATTGCTTTTTCCTTGTATCAGTGTGTTTCCCAGCATTTTCCAATTTCTGCATCTGAGCAAAAAATTCAAGTTTGGAACTTATTCTTAAATTTTTAAGTTAAGAACTTATTATCAAGTTCCAAATTATCTGCACCAGATGTGAAATTTTCTAGGGAAAGCGGCAGAAGACATTTTTCAGCTTCAGTCAAAACATAACACAGAAAATACTTCCTCCCTAATTAAGAATCTGGACAACACTGTGCATGAAACAGCTCCGATGAACTTCTATAAAACATAATCTTACCTCAGTCATAGAAGGAAATAATGGGTTCAGAAATTTCCCTTTCCCATGGAAACAGAAGGAAGCCTCACAGCTTCTAGATCCAAAGCATCTGCTAACCTCCAACACTAGTCATCTCAGCTACACAGTTGAACTAATGAAGCATTTGCTCTCTAGTCTCTGAGCTCAGGTTCTCTTCATCAGCCAATTCAAAATGAGGCCATTAAAGTAATTTTCCTCGTGTATTAACTCAATGTTATTATTCCCTTCCTGGAAAATGGTGGAACAATAAAATAAAATACAATGAAATAAAGTTTGCTTTCCATGGCCCTCTTAAGTCCTGATTTTTGCCATCACTGTAGAAAAAAAGATCCTACAAAATAAGTGTTAGTTGCTGGATAACAAATTGTCTAATTTAGATGAGATACCAAAAATTATAATTCTGATATAAGTTCTGATGATTTTGTATTCTTTAAGCACCGCAAACTTGCAATGCAGTTAACCGCAAGGATATATCACCTCTGTTCCTCCTGAAATTAAAGGAGAAAATAATGACCTGTGTCTCTGAGATCACCAGCTCTGGTCCTGGCTAGCTTAGCTTTAGCACTGTCATTGGCATGAGGGTCATCTTCATTGGTGAAGAGCATGATTCTTTTGTGGCTCAGTTTGACTCGGACATCGCTGAACAGGTTTGAGCAAGCCCAGAGTGCTTCACCCAGTGAATAGTCTGCATTGTGGCCAAAGGTCTCACGGAAAAGTACTTCTCCTTCATCTCCCCTGTATTGGTCCAGCTCTAGAATACGCTTAGCACCTAAGGGGAATAACAGTATTCACAGGTATTAGAAAGAAGCACCACAGACTCTTCTAAATATGTACCAAAGGTCCCTCACAGCTCCTACCTGAGTCTAGCAGCACCTCTATGGCAGTGCTCTTCCAACACCTGGCTGAGAAAACTGTTCAGTATAGCTTAACATTTGCAGTATCACAAGCTGGCTACTGCTTGAAAGCACCTACTAGGGACAAGAGGACACAAAGTGCCCTGGCACCAGTGTGGGGCTCTTTCTGTAGGGGGAGAGGCAGGCAGGAATCAAAGTACTGAAAACCCTCTCTGTACTGAAAGGACAAGTCCTTGGCAGGAAACGCAGCAACTGCACCCACTGCAGAAGCATGGCATACATCTACACCATCAGAGAAAGAAGATCCTGAATTACATCCTGCATCTCCATGGCACATTGGAAATGCGGGGAGTTCCTCCTGCTTCCCTTAACCCTCACGTCAGACAGATTCAACCTGGAGGTCAGATGCAGCCACATGCAGATCACTATGTGGAGCACAGCAACATTCAAGGCAGGTGTTGACAACAACTTTAAAGCTCTGTGGATGACTCCAGCCCAACTGACTCTAATAGCAGATTGTTTTTTCCCCATAACTCTACAAAGGGAGAAGAGCTTTCAGTTTTCAGCTACTGCATTTTGAAAGCTTCTGCCCTTGTCTTTCACTCAAATACTATAGAACTCTTGGGATTGGGATTTCACTGAAAATGTCTTCTTTCTCCCTCCATTAACTATTTTATTTTCATCTCCTCAGCTACCATTTAATTAGTAACATAATTATGGACTACATACTATCTATTTTTGCCTTCTCTGGAGCACACTACTCTCCAGGGGCAACAAACTCACATCTCTCTTCAACAACATCCCTCTTTCACCTGCACAGTCTTTATCTCTATAGTGAAGCTACTGCCCCTAATACAGAGAAAAGGGCAAGGAAGGAGGAGGGAAAAGGATGAGTAAGAAGCCTAAGGTGCTTGCTGCTAGAAAAAGGCAGAAAACCTAAAGGCAGTCTTGTTGGTCCCTGTTGTAATTCATTCTGAAACTAGGACAAGGCACAGTTTTTTCAGGAGAATCACAAGTTATTAAACCTGTACTTCCTAGTTAGAAAAATTAAATTGAACCTGCTATAAAGAGCTAGTAGACAAATTCTCCCCCTAAGACTCTCCACTGTCACAAAATCTGTCATCATGAGGATGCATTCTTTGCACTCCTCCCACCACCTTTTCCAATTCTAGCTATCAAGTAGATGCTAGGTAATGATGAGGAATCCTAAGAAAACTGAAGAGATAATTTCAAGAATTGCAAAAATGGTTATGAAAATAGAGATGAACACTCCAAACAGGTTAACATATCAGCAACAGAGTAGCCAGCTGGTGTAAGGAAGTGATTGTCACCCTGTACTTGGCACTCATGAGGCCACACCTTAAGTACTGTGTTCAGCTTTGGGAACCTCAATACAAGAAAGACATTGAGGTGCTGGAGTCCAAAGAAGGGCAACACATTTGGCAAAGGCTCTGGAGAACAAGCCTTGTGAGGGAGCTGGGTCTATTTATAGTTAAGGAGGCTGAGTGAGACCTTCTTGCTGTTTACAACTACCTGAAAGAAAGTTGCAGAGAGACAGGTGTTGGTCTATTCTCAGAGGTAATAAGAGATAGGACAAGACAAAATGGCCTCAAGTTATGCCAGAGGAAGTTCAGGTTAGACATTAGGAAAATCTTCATTGAAAGGGTCACCAGGCATTAGAATGGGCTGCCCAGGGTGGTGGCTCACTTGCCATACCTGGATGCGTTTAGAAGTCATGTAGATACAAAGAGATGGTTTAGCAGCAAGCTTGGCTGAGTTAGGTTAACGGTTGCACTTGACGATTTCCAACCATTTGGTCTTTTTCCAACCTAAATGATTCTATGATTCTATGATATTGGACAACCCATTTCTAGCTGACCCTGCTTGAGCAGCAGGGTTGGACAAGACAACCTCCAGACATCCCATCCAACCTCAGTTAGAATTCATGGTGCCTTAGCATGTACACACACTTAAATACAGCAGATACACAACAGCCCTTCAATAGTTCTGCTGGGATCCTCCTAGGTTTAGCAGACAAGCCAACCACCACAATAAAACAGGCATGGGAAAGGGATCTGGACCAAACAGAAAAACCTATGTTCCCAATACAATTCTAAAGTTTCAACAAATTCCTAAATGTCCCCCTGCCAATAGATCTCAGTAATAACAATTTTTTTGGTTTATCTGATAGCTCTGTTTTCAGAGAGACCAATTACTGTCAATGTTACTACTTCACTGCCTTTACCTGGATTGTCCAGCTCCTGAAGAACATAGATGTGCTTGAAATCTGCTGAGTTCTTGTTTTTCTCAGTACCATAGAACACGATACCTAACAGGTCCCTGTCACTACTAATAATTTTGCTGGTATACACATTCCGGATGCACTGAAAAGAAAATACACACAGGTTAAAATATGAAGAAAAGCAGTTGCAGTTAGGATGCAAAAGTTTTGTCTTCAGCAATTAGAAGTTTATACAAGTAGACTCTAGGAAACAGAAGAATCATAACAAATGTTTTAAGCTAAAGTTCAGTAGATATTTAGGATTTTGTTGTTGGAGGGGTTTTTTTTCAGTACACAGCCTTAGACATAATCATATGTAGCAGAGGGTCACAAGGATGATCATAGGACTTGAACACCTCTCCACTTAAGACAGGCAGAGGAATTTGGGCTGTTCACCCTGGAAAAAAGAAGGCTCTGGGGGGACCTTATAGCAGTCTTCCAGTACCTGAAGAGAGAAAGCTGAAAAGGAACCATGAGGGACTCATGTGACAGGACAAGGCAGAATGGTTTCCAACTAAAAGAGAGCAGATTTTAATTAGATCTTGTGAAGAAATTCCTCCAATGAAGGTGGTGAGGCACTGGAACAGGTTGCCCAGAGATGCAGTGGATGCTCCTAGTGTTTTCAAGACCAGGCTGGATGGGCTTCTAGGCAACCTGACCTAGCAGAAAGTGTCCCTGCCCATGGCAGCAGGTTTGGAACTAGATGATCTTTAAGGTGCCTTCCAACCTAAACCATTTTATGATTTTATTCCCCCTTCTGCGAGCAAGATCAATGAAATAGATTTCTTAAATACAGCATCCCGAACAGAATGGTCGCTCATTCCAAAAACATTCCACACGCTGAGCCCTGGATACGGCCCATCGGGCGGCAGCTCTTCCCCATCCCACAACTGCGGCCCGGGCGAAGCCACCAGCGTGGTACCAACTGCCCCGGCGGTGCCGAAGGCGATGCCCGCTGGGTTTGCGAAGCAACCGCGGGCCTCACCTGGATGGTCATGTCAAAGGGCGTCCCGCTCTCCGCGTCGGGCTCAAACATAGCCTTGCTGGCATCCACTAAGAAGATGAGGCTGTCCCGGCCAGAGAACCTGTAGTCGCCTACGGAACGGGTGAGGGGAGAAACACACGTCTGAACAGCGGCTCCCTTCACTCGATGACTCCCGCGGGCAGCGGGCAGGGTGGAAGGTCCTTACCGCCTGCCTCAGCTCCCTCCTCCTCCTCCTCCTGCTGCCGCTCATCCTCATCCACCTCGTCGGGCCCCTCGCCGCGGTAGTAGGACACCCACTGCGACATGGCTACCGGCGCGGCCAGACGCAACGCCGGGACACGCCGCGACTCGCAGCGATTCGCCGTCTGCCACTCATCGATGCCCCGCCTTCCATAACAACTCTCTGACCAATGGAAAGAGAAGAACAGCGCCGCGCCCTGCCCCTCCCGCGGGAAGCCCGCCTTTCCTCCACGCGGATTGGCTATAAATGGGGAAGAGAAGGCGGGAGCTCCTGCCTCGCCCAATGACGGGGCCGGATGAGCTCCCCTACTTCTCGTCCACCGCCCATAGCTCTGCTCCGGAACCGCCGGGTAACGGCGCAGTGACGGGGCAGCCCCACCGCTCACCGATTGTTGCGCACGCGCGCAGGTAGTGTTCCTATCCCTGTCCCGTCAGTCACCCCTCGGCTCCTGCAGCGGCTGGGACCGGTACCGAAGTCACCTCCACTGCTACACCCGGTGTCCCCATGGAGGAGCCGCTAGCGCTCCACCCTGTGAAGCTCTACGTGTACGACCTGTCCAAGGGCATGGCCCGGCGCCTCAGCCCCATCATGCTGGGTAAGAGCACGGAGGCACCGGCCCGGCCTTCCCGGGGTTTTGGGTTCCCCCGCTGACAGGAAATCACCCCCGGGGGTGGGTTTCTTCCGCCTGGCACAGCGTTGGCCGAGGAGGAGTACCCTGAGGAGGTGGTGGGCACCAGGCAGTGGCTGGCGGCTGAAACAAAACTTGTGTCTTGGGGTCAGAGTGGGTTTTGGCCGTAGCATCCCCTGGCTGCGGTGTCAGCAGGACACGCTCTGTCAGTGAGGATCCAGGCGCTTTTCCTTCATCTGTCCTTCACCACTTCATTTACTAAAGGCTAGCTGAAAGCACTGAAGTGTGGCTTAGCCCTTGAAGTGAGAGAAAGGCTCACTTCTAGACACCCCAACTGCTGTGATGGCCTGTGATTAAGGCTGAGATAGAGCTGTTGTTTCAAGGTTAGAGCTCAAGCAGCAACGTGTTGTGAGACTAGACTGGACTCAGCATGGCTTGTGATGTGCAGTTAGGGCCACCTTCTCCTTCCAGACTGCTTGTACAAGTTTGTATGTCTTTTACCAAGAGTATATTTCCAGCTTTGGACAGGGAATATGAAGGAAACAAGTTTTGCTCAAAGTTTTGGAAATATGAGTTAGCACTGGCAGTTCGCAGTAGTTTATACCTGTTAAGTGTAGACTCTGGCCTGTGTCAGACCAGCAGTCTGTGTGAGATGAGACTTCTCAACACACTCGATGTCTAAACAGATGGCTCTGTGTAATCTTGTTTTACAGTTTGTTGGCAGTCACTTCCCTCATCTGTCCTATAAGGAGCTTCTGTGCTTTCCTACCATTGTGAAATGGAAGTCCAAATAGCTCTTGGGATGATGTTTTGTATGTGTCAATGACAGGCTTACAGAGCTGGGATCTTGTGTGATGGGGTCTGATAGCTAGACAGGACAACAACTGTGAAGAATGTGTTTTCCTGCACTGGATAACTGAAGACTGTGTTGTCAGAGTCACTTGTGCTGTAGCCATTGAGGGAATAAGTTTTCACCTCTTTAAGGTTCATAGTAGCAAGGTTTCATGTTTGTGCTAAGAGTTCTAAGTCTTAAGATACAGATTCCACGTGTGGGTGACTTGCTTGTGATTAAGGTGAGCAGATTTTAACCAGTCCTTATTTCAAAGTGTTGGCCCAAGCAAAGACTTGTACAGAAATAGGCTGTCACTCTATACATTTTCACACTAGTCTTCATATAGATCATGCAAAGGCTTTTTAGCTCTCTTCTTACCCACAAAGTCAGAAAGCTATAAGGTTCCAGTATGGAATTTCCATTGTGCTATACAAACAGCACTGTAAATTGTGCTTGTGATACAGTTTGGTGCTAAATTTATAGGAGTCTGAGTAATGAAAATCAAAACAAAAATCTGAACACATCTTGTTGTTAGTGTGGGAAGTGTTGCATGTCAGTACAGCCCAGTAACTATCCCAGTTCAGGCATGTTTATGGAACAAGGCCAAGTAGGCCTGTGTAGTCACAGTGACAACGCAGACCACAGGCTGTTTGGGGTTATGTAGAGCCAGTAACTGGATTGTCCATAAAACAAGTCCTTGTTTGTTCCTTTTTTTTCTTCAGGTTAACCATCTTCTATGCATTTATACTCAGGTCTGTCAACCTCCACATTATTTTGGAAACCTCCCCAAGAACAAAGTGGTAGACAAAATACTCCTTTTGCCTCATGTAGGCAACTGGAGTTGTTTTTTTTTAATAACAAAACCTGCTGCTAATTCTCTGTACATCAATTTTCAAGTGGTCAGTAGACACCTTTCAAAGGGTGTTTTTGCCAGTGAAATTGATAAACAGTTTTGCATTCAGGAGAGCTCTAGAAATTAAAAGGGAAAGCGTTTGTCATATCTGTGATATTCTTTCCATAGAATCCAACTTTGATGAAAGAATGTTTTTGTTTTGAGTGATAAATCTGTAGCATCACCGATATTGAAACACACGTGTTTTAGAGAGAAGAAACAAACAATAATTGATTGTACCAAAACCAGCTCCTAAGTGTAATCAAAAGTAGAAGCTTGGATTCCCCTGCCAGAGGAGTATGAATCCCTTCTTACGAGGCTCACCACTGTGAGAGCATCACCACATGCCTTTCTAGTCCATGTTAATGTGGTCCTGAGGTATTGTGGATTTATGTCAGTAGAGCATTCAAGGATCAGCTTCACTACAAAACATTAACTTTTTCAGTATTGGTTCTCTTCACTGTCATTGAATGGTGAACTTGGAAGGCAAAGCTATACAACACAGTTCATAGCAGACTTTAGGGTAAGTTAGTTGTGCCACTTGGGCATGTCTTCACTTTTCTTGGCAAGTTTAAGCTCTTTTCACCCAGACTACTTTTGTTGCTCAAAATTTTCTATGAGTCTCCTGTAATTTTTCAGTGAATGTTTCTATTATAATGTCTAAGTGACAAAATACTGTAGTTCAGTTGCCTTTAGTGTGAGAGGTGGCATGTTTAACTTTGTCTGCTGTTGCTCTATGAGCATCTTCTCTACAGGTACTGTTCCTCTTCCCACCCTCTCCATCTGTGAGGCTACATTTCTTTGTCCAACTACACAATCTAATAATAATAGAAGTTAACCTGGATGCGGTGAGATCTCAGTTTTGAAGACAGAGTCAATCTGATTCTGTAAAGGATAGAGAGAATAGAATAGTTCAGCTCACAGTGCTGTTTATGAACTGGATGTCCAAAGGCAGACATATTTTTAAAGAAAATTAAAAACCCTATTGTGCCATGTGTCTAAAGAAAAATGCCTTGCAGCTTGTAAAATTCCTCTGTCCTGTAACTGTTCACATGACTTGTAGAATTAGTTTTACTACAACAGCTTTGGTTGAGCATAGTGTAAATTAATGGTGAATTAACCGGGGGCATGTGTTGGTTGAAATTTGTACATGATGCATTAGCTACAGGGACTTAGCAACACAGAAGGAACATGAGTTAACTGCTAAAATGAGGTACCTTCTACTTCTTTATTTCCAGACCCAACACATTCCCTGCCGCTCTTCCACCTGTTCTGGAGTTTTGAATTGCTCCAGTGTGAGATTTTGGAGCAAAGCCTTTGCTAGAGATGCACCAAAAATCCACCTACTTTTTGGTCTCTATAGGCACCTCAAGAATAAGGGAATTGAAGCAGGCACCTCCCCCTCAGAAAGCTTTTTTGCTTCTGCTGAGCTCCCTGAGTAGCACACAGGAGCAAGTGTGTGACTAATCAAGTTAATTTTGCATTTGAGAAAGGCCAATCCATTATGGATCCTGCCTAAGGAAATTACAACAATAGGTAAAGCACAACACTTCCAGAAATACACTTGCTTCTTGTTCTGCTAGAAGAGTAGTTTACTACTTTTCAGGTGTCTTAGATTCTTCTAGAGCTTGCATGTCTATTACAGAGCATAGACCTGTTGTTAAAAGTACTACATTTCCTATTTATTTCACACCTCCTGAGCAGATACTGTGCCTGTGCTGAGGGTGGCCTAACCTATGAATAGGGGCAAACTTAAGTGCCCATCTCCGATATGATTCCTTCATGTCTCAGAACTCTTCTGACCTTCAGTCTAACCATTTGGATTAATATACAAATACTTCTATTTGATATTTAGAATGCCCAGGAATAAATTGTATCATGGTCTTCATGATTGATTAATCAACTATTCCAATCAAACAGACTGCTGAGCATGTAATCTCCCTTCTGCTTGGCCTTCTAGATAAATCTAAGCATGAAAGTAATACAGTTCAACGGTATTCTAAAATTATATGGGTTTGCTTCCTTCTTTCAAAATACTCTCATGTCCTGAACCAGTTAGAAAACAAACAAAAGTAATGACTTTGTTTGCTATATTCCTGGAATAGTTGGGGAATTAGTGGATTTGAATGTTGGATTTTTTTCTCCTATGTTTCTGGCTCATGTAGGCACCATGGAAATACCTGAGATATGAATGTTATAAAGACAAATAACATCAAATAACACAATTTGTTTAGTTGCCAGTCTGCCTCACTCAAACAATTTGGATCTTTGAGATTCTGAAGCACACAAATCTATGCTGAATTGGCATCAAACCCTCCAGAGTTCTAGAAAGCATTTTCAGGAAAGATCCATATAAGGCACTCTGGAAGGGGGGGAGGGAACCAATCAAACGTAGACAATAGGTAGGTATGTGATCAGGGTTCCAAAGACTGATGGAGCTCTCACCCTAAACTCTCACAAATATAAGACACAACTTCCATGTGGATGCTTGTGTGACAAGTGTTTGACTAGCATTAACCCATAATGGAAGCAGATCAAATTCGGCTGAATTGTTTCACAGTTGCTTCTGGCTGAGAAGTAAAGTCCCAATTCCCATGGGACAGCTGATATCTGATAACTTGATGTTAGGTGTGTGCTACATTTGCTCAGTGCCCTTCAGTCCTTCGAAATATCTAAGTTCTTTAGGCATCTTGATTTTTCTGCTGTTTTACCCAAATAAACAGTTTATGCCCAAAAGGACTATTATGCTCTGCACTACAGGATTAGCTTTGCTGTAGGTGTTGAGTGAAGAGTAATGCCTGCAACTTAAAGGATTTTGCAGCTCAAATGGTAATTACTGGGAAATCAGAGTTTTAAATGTAGTTATAGACAGACTCAGGTAAATGTGTTAGTTTTGATGCCAGTACTAGTGCAGAGTTATGCCCACATTACAGCGTGCCATGGGAGTTTGGAGTGCTATAGCAAGAAGCAGAAAGCACAGTGATGTCTGCCATTATCCTAAATGACATTTGCAATCCATTCCTCTAGTCTACTCCATTGACTATGGGATTTAAACTGTTGCTCTGTAGGATTATTTGGGGAGGCTCCTTGGCAACCTTGACTCTGTTTTTTGAGCTGAACGGTGCCGCCAGGACCAATTTTATGGGAAGTGTCACTGAGGCAACTTGTGCGTTAGCGCTACTACAGCAACTGCTCTTGTGCTGTCACTTGGGTATCCGGGTGTGGAAACAGAGTAGTGCCAGTCCTTGTGTGGTCGTGTTCTTGGGGCTGGTAGACTTGCCAAGCCTTCAGAGGCAGTAAGCTGCTATGTTTTCTAGATAGCAGACAATGTCCAACAGAAGGGAAGACACAAGTCCTTAGTGCAAGCTGCCCTGATTGCTTTATGGGAACTTGTCAGGGGTGACAGTGCTTGTGAATACTGTCACTCATTTCACACAATGTCTGAGTCTGAGAGAAGGGCAAGAAGATGGGATCACCCACAAGCAGTGAAATCTCAATATAGAGAGAAGATGGTGTCCACATGGTTTGTACAGAAGCTCTTACATGATGTAACAGGCAAATGATACTGAGATTCTTGCTGAGTAGCAGGAAAAAGTAGCTGCCGTAGTTCCTCAGAAGTTGGTGGCTGTTGACTCATTCCTGTCAGTCATTTTGTAGTTGAGATGACAACAGCCAGCTGTGCAGCATGGGAAGCTGCAGTAGTCTATCAGAAGTTCAGTCTTGCATTTCTGTGGGTGATGCATGTGTGGCCAGTAACAGCAGATTTCTTAGGTACTGGATTCCCCAGTGGTGGTGTTTTCTAAGAGGTTTGTGCTGCCCTTGACCCAGCACGATCCACCAGTGGCATAAAGATCCTACTCTGTCTGCAGCAAGCTGGACAGCTACTGTGGATGTTTTATTGTCATCAGTGTGGCACATCTGGCATGTGATTTGCACAGTGACAGCCTGGTTAGTGTCAGTGACTTCTGTACAGAAGAGATCCAAAAGTGGACATGTCACTCTTGATGTGGTCTCATGGATGTTGAGGATGGGGAAAGAGTCACTTCAAGCTGTTGGCTGCAGTCTCGCTAGAGCAGCCTTTGCTGCAGTGATCTTTTCAAGCAGATGTCATAAGGGTGCAAGCCAGTTCCCTGAAGCACCTGTAGCACTGTCAGCATCTGCTATAGTGCTTTCACCTGCATGGCCTAGGTGCAAAGGGGCAATGATATGGAATTCTTTTTTCCATCTAGCATGTGAAGGAGTAGGTACAAATCTAGTATGTGCTGCCTTTCAAACAGTTTGTTTCTCTGCCCTGAAGGATAAAGTTCTAATTTCTAGTGGAAAACTGAATTGTTATGAACAAATCTGTAGTAGTTTTAGTAACAGATATACAGAACATCAACTGGTCAAAGCCAAGTTATAGAGCCTGTCGTAGACCAGCTGGTAGAGATAAGGCAGTGTTCTGTACCCTACCACATGTGGTGTTGGTGAGCCTGCACTGGCACTGTTTCCTGGTGGCTATAAACCACAGCATGAAAGCTCTAATGGGGAGTCTGTGGAACAAGGGTCAGAGGATTGAGGAGCACAACAGAGTGGGACACATGGACAGAACAGGAAATCTCAGAATCTCACATTGTTGGGGGTTGGAAGAGACCTAGAAAGATCATCTAGTCCAACCCCTTGCCGAGTAGGGTCACCTAGATTAGGTCACACGGGAAGGTTTTGAATGCTCCAGGGATGTTGCAATGCACTACTCTGCTTCTCTCATCATTGCTACTATCTTCATCCTACTCCATGCCTACGTTTCTGTGCAACGGGTTGGCAGTGAATATGCTTGCTGCCTGGCTGTGATCCGTGGTAGTGACAGATCAGTCCACCTACCTCAAAACTCTGTGCGCTCACTTTGGTTGATGGCTCTATTGTCACAACAGCCTTGCCTATTATAACACCCTTCACTGAAGCAGGTAATCTATCTCTGCTCCAGACTTGACAAAACAAGCATGGTACTGATTGTTTATTCCTTGCTGGGACACATAAACATCCTTTTCTCAGAACTCTTGAAGGATTTTCCTTGTCAGTTGTGTTCCTCTGTTTGATCCAGTCCTGATGATGACAAAGTTGATTGTGCCCAGGAGAAAGAAAACTTATGAAGAAATTCCACTGCTTTTGAAGTAGCATATTCACTCCAGGCAGACCAAAGAATCCCTGACAGAAGTATGAGGGGATAGATGCCCCAAGACATCCTACATATAGAAAGGGAAAGACAGTGCCTCTGTTTCTCTGTAGACTGTTGATGTCATGGCACAGAACTAAGGACAACTGGAGGATATGCTTGCACAGGGTGAGATGAACTGGGACAATGTATCCCATTACTGCTACCGCACCAGCTATTGTAGAAGAAGCTGGACACCAACAGAAAATTGACCTCTGAAGTTTCCATGGAGAAACCAGTATCCTGGATGCTGAAGGAGAAAATACTGTCCTGTCAAACTAGTATTTAGCTTTAGACCCCAATACACAAGCTGGGGCCCAATGTGTAATGGTCTGCCTCTTTGTGAATTGTGGGGTCTGTTCAAGGGAAAACAACTCAGCCAAGCTTTAGACATAATGGTGCAAAATTCAGGAAGTGACAAGGTCTGTGTCTACCTTTGATACTTCTGGTGTGGGAGGTGGTCTGCTGTGGGTAGAGTGCTTATTATACACAAGAGTCTCTAAAAGCATCATGAACTGCTACAAGCATTAGCTACAGCAGGGGGGAGCCTTCAATCTACTGCATGGGTTCAGGAGAACAGCAAATGTCAGTGTGCACACTGTTCCTGTTCCAAATCTGCTTTTCTGGATGTTCTGCACCTTGGCTGGCAAAATGAAATCATAGCACATCTGGCAGTGTGCTGTTGCTGCCTGCATGTTTACAAAGGGGTGTGATGGATGAAATGATTGAGCCTAGAACAGAAATAGCTGATGACCCTTTTAAACAGGAGTTTGTTCTAGAGTATCTACTATGAACACAGAGGTTTAGGTTTCCTACTTCTAAGTAGAAAAAGCACTTGAGAAGGGACTTATTGTGTAAGTTACCAAGCTGGTGCCTGAAACAAGACTATGCTGCTGTGTTCTACAAACTCAGAGTTTTATAGCTTGTATGAATTTCAACCTTGCTCTTCCCTCCCACTCCACAAGTCCACTTAAACTATTAATTTTTAATGTCAGGGAAGGAGGAAACTGTGGAATGGGTTATAGAGACCATCACCAAAGTTAATATGTGAAAGTCAGATCTCTCTTCAGTTACTGAAAAATAAAACACTGAGTTGGCTGTCTGTTCAACTCTTCTGGCCCTGACTGAAGACTAGAAAAATGTTTGTTTTCTTGGTCTGTGGACAGAAGCCCAAGGAAGGTAAGCACTGGCAGGATAAGGTGGCCTTGTCACCTCTACGTGCAGGAGGAGAATAGTACAGCAGTAGTGTGAATGGAGTTTCTCATTGGAAAGAGACATTCTCTTCCTTTACAAGCAGGCCTGGGATGCAGTATTTGGTATTTTACTGTCATGATGAAATAATAAGCATGTTTCATACATGATTGATAGAAATTAGGGGTAATTCTGAGAAAGAAATTGCTAGTAACTTTTTTTTTCTCTGCATGCAGGGAAACAGCTGGATGGCATCTGGTAAGTGACTAGATTTGAATTGCATAATGTCTGTTTAAGCACTGTGTGGTGTAGGAAGCATTTTCAATATACAATTATATATAGTGCACATTTTAAGAATAATTTGGTGCTGAAGAGAAACCAAAGCACTTTTTGTTCCTGAATACAGATTGTCAGTAAGATGATTTACAGTCAGGTGCTGGCTAAACTCCTCCATTCGAGGTTCATTGGACCCCATGAGAGAAGGTGATAGTAGTAGTTGTGTTGCGTCTTAGTGCACTTACATGCTTTCTTCAATGGTAGGATGTTGGTTTTGTCCCAAGTACAGCCTTCTTATGCTGGCATGACTAAACATGGGAGTAAAAGAGTAGGTGGGAAGAAGGTATTACAGAATCAGGCCTTCTGGCGCATAAGAGCAGTGGCCACATCCAGTTACAAAACACCCCCATCTCCCCTGATTTGCTGCAATTCATATCAAGAGGTTGGTTTGTTTTTAAAAAAGAAAAACAAAATGCAACTGCAAATCCTTGTCCATCTTTTTCCTCTCTAATGATCAGTGATCCATCTCTGACCTTCTTTTCAGTCAATACACTGTCAGATGTGCACTTCTGTCTGTGGTGGCAGGGCTAGCTCTGAGTCTCTGTCTCTGACTTCACCATCAACCTTTTAGTTGAAAGAGGCTGCAGACAATCTCAAATGGTGTTGAAGTCAGTGTCTTCCAATGTCCCTTCATGCTTGGACATCTAGCTAAGAATTTTCTTTCACAACTGCCTGCAGAGTTACAGTAGGCTGGATAGTGGTGGCTTCTGTGTCCTGTTCCTACTTGCAGAAACACCTTTTTCTTTCAGTTAATTACTTCATTATGTCCTTGCGTGCATAATATATCAGTAATTTATTTGCTAGGTTAACTTTTTTCCTTTGTTTCACTTGGTTTTTGTTTTCTATGGCAGGCACACCTCCATAATAGTCCATAAGGATGAGTTCTTCTACGGCAGTGGAGGAATCACCAGCTGTCCACCTGTAAGTTTAACTTATTTTTCTGTTAAGCTAGTTTTGAGGTAGGGTTACATCAGCAAAATTGCTTGTGTCACTGTCTTTTAGAAAGGCTTCTGAATTCAGCCAAATGTGTCTGCTTGCTGTGGTTGCCCAGGGCACCTGAGGAAGAGGGAGAATGGACAATGGGTTTAAGCACAGCTAAATACAGATTGGGCTTTGTTTTTCCTGGTAGTGTTTGTTTATCCAAAATATATTCTGTAGCTGCATTGCCAGAGTGATACCTAGTCTAATCCTGTAGGTTTTATGTGCAGACTAGCACATAAAACTTAGCAACTCAAAATCTCCTTTCTTAGATAAAAAAAACCCAAAAATAAAATTCATGGTGCTTTGTCAGACTCTTCAGCACAGCCAAATATACAAGCAGAAAGCATGAAATGAGTTGCATGTTACTTTTCATTCTGAGTGCAGATCAAGGAAGGCCACTAAGGTTTTTTCATTTGACAAACACAAAGTTCATTTTGTTCTTGGATAAGATGTTATAGCTCTACTCAGTAGCATCCCCCAAAAGACTTCAGTCTACCCATTTAATATGGTCTTCTGGCTGTTCATTTTTACAGGGTGGGACACTTCTTGGCCCCCCAGACTCAGTTGTTGATCTGGGGAACACAGAAGTTACAGAAGAAATTTTTCTGGAATATCTTTCCTCTTTGGGGGAATCTATGTTCCGGTAAGTAACAGCTTGTATTAAAATCTGTATAATTAAGGAAAGAAGTGAAGAGTGAAGGGAGGTATTATGAAACTAATCCTGCTTATAAAGCTTTATCTGCTCAGTCTATTATGTAGTATTCTCCAAAAAATTATACTGAAGCAGCAATACTTGAGGAGCTGCCAGCAAGGAGCATCCCTCTGGTGTGCTCTCCTTGAGCTAGACTGGGATAACATTCTGCCAGGGAGTCTTTCACACTGTTTTTTTTGGAAAGTGGAGTAATGAGTGAAATAGCTTTGAGAGAATCTCCAGGGAAGATGAAGGTACTACATGAGATATTTCAGTAAATGGTGCTTTGCCCCAGGAGTCACGGGTGTAGTAAAGCTGATGACTTCCCTGACTGTTAGAGAGTCTAGTCTGCTTCTCACAAGAATAAGAAACTGCAGCATTTAGTGTTCTGACTATATTTCAATGTCAATAATTCCTGTAATTTCTCATGTTTGGGAGGGATGGGGGGTTTCTTTTGAAGAAACCTGACCTCACTTATTGATTTGATGTAACTTTTTGGAGGATGATGCAGAGAGAAATCATTTTTATTTTCTGATTCTATTGAATTTAAAGGTGAATTCATGTATGTTTTATCTATTTATCCTTTAATTGTTGGTGGGGAAAACCATTCTAATGTAGGGGTCTAAGTTTACTCTGCTTGTCAGATTTATTACTGAATCTGTCTTGTGTTTCAATTCCTTTCCTGTTGCACAGGGGAGAGTCTTTTAATATCTTTGAACATAACTGCAACACCTTCAGTAATGAAGTGGCACAGTTCCTGACTGGAAAAAAGATTCCTTCCTACATTACTGACCTTCCAGCAGAAGTTCTTGCCACGTGAGTGTGTCCCTTGCTCCTCTTTCTAGTGTATTGCTTCATGCTAGTCAGATAGGTCCCAACATCTGACAGAGCTAGTGATACCAGTTTCCGTTGACTCTTTCTGAGGACTGGCATAAGATTAAGGAGAGGATGCTATTTGCCTTACTTCAGTACTTACAGCACTGTACGAGCATGGACTGGCACTGCATTACTAAGATGACAGTTCTTCTGCCTTCAACTTAAACTAGTTACCTTGTGATGGTGTCTTTTATATGAAGTGACCAGGCAAGCATAGAAAATTTCAGAAAATGGTGCAAGGTTGTTTTGTCATACAGAAACAGTCAAAGGTCACTTTGCTTACTCTCTAAGGACTGTAATTACAGTGGAGGAGTCAGCTTTGCTTGTGAAGAGGCAGAGGAGGTGTAACTTTTAAAGTAATGCTGCAGTTTTAAAGCTAGGACTGGATGTTAAAAAAATATATGAAATACAGAAAATGAAGAATTTGTGCCTAATAGTTCAGTTCAGCAGCTTCATATAGTGGTGATCCCTGTATGATGATTTGAGCTCCCTTATTCAGATCTTATTTTTTATAACAGTGGTGTACCACATTATTTTTGAGTGCTTATAGCTAGCCTGAGCTCTTACTGCTTCAGATGTCTCAAAGCCTGTAACAGAACAAGTCATCGAAAGATAAACTAAGGGCTACAGATTGCTACAGAAAATATTCTCTGAACCATTTATCTTATGAAGGAGCTACAGGCTATTCTTATAACACTCTTTAATATTGATGCAGTACTTAATGGAGCACTGCAGTTGCATAACAGGGATTTCGTTTGCACACTTAAGTAGAGTGAATTGCTAAGAGCCAGATTGAAGCACAGTATTACCACACAAGCAGTTTGGGCATGTTAGGACTTAAAACTAGCTTATATATTCAATTATGTTTAAGATACTTTGCTATTGAACAGTAAACTCTCTTTAACAAGTTAATTTTAGCGTGCTTTCATTTGTAGTGGAAGTCTGTTCTTCAAATTTGCTTATACAGTGGTGGTTTGACTGCACTCTTAAGAGTTGAGTGCTTTTTAGTAATGAAAAGTCGATAATCTGTGAGATCTCTTTCTTTACCTTCTCAGACCTTTTGGACAAGCTTTAAGGCCCTTCCTGGACACCATCCAGATCCAGCCACCTGGAGGAAATACCTTGAGTAGACACAATGGACAGAGCTAACAGGAGTAACCCAATTTGTGCAGCCTCACCAGGCCTCTTCCTTTTTAAACATGAACCTACCAGATTTCTATTTTATAATTTCCCATCCGAATTAACTCTACAGAAGTTTCAAAATTTCCTAAGGAGAGGATTTATCAGGATGCATGCAAGATGATGCTAGCAAAAAGATTGCCATAATTTCTAATAGTATTGTACTAATTTATAAAAATTGTCTGAGTAGGCTGACACTTTCTAAGTAACTCCTGTGCTGGTAAGTGGGAACTACTTCCATGAGCATTCAAGGGCTCATTACACTATTTGGAGTAAATAACTAGGTGTCCTAGCCATCCTTTGCAGGATTCCGTCTTTATTCTCTCACTGCCTGTATTACAAGGCTGAAGTCTAGGAGGAAGATGAAGGAAATAGTGGTAGCCTAGGAAGTGAAGGTGTCCCAGGGTTGGTTTTCTGCATATTTCATGGGTGCATTATTTTGTCAGGGGAAAAGCTGAACTCATCTGATTAGAATATTTGCAGTGGCACAGCTGGGTGTGGAAGGTGGTCAGGCTGAACTGTGTGTCAGTGTCACACTCAGAAGCTGAAACTTTCAGTAGGATTAACTATGTATGGGAGGGAGACTGGAACTGAGGGTTACCAAGAGATTCCGAATCCTAGATTCAAGAGTTACAGAAAGGTACCAGCTGAAAGAACAGAAACTCTTGAGCAGAAATGGTGGAAACAACTTGGAGGTGAGAGTAAAATGAAGTGAAATGTTTCTTTTTCTTGCATGTATGCTTATAGACAGATAGACAAAATCTTGTCAACACTGTACCTTTGCCTAAGAGCTGGGTTTTGGGGTGTTCTATTTACTAAGCCAGTACAGTAAGGCAGGAATAGCACAGCAACTGTACAGTAATATAGGGTGGACCAATTCTGCCTTCACTATCTGGTTGTATACACAGCAAGAATTCCAACTCTCTTTTGGTATTGCTGTCCTTTCCAAAGAAGTTAGTCACGTCACAGAAAGGCTCTGCTTAACTGTAAGAGAAATTAAGCTTTCCTATGGAACAGCTGAGTTTACTGGGATACATGCATAAGCACTCGTATCCTTAGATTGACACTAGATTGTATCAGTACTGCATCATCTAGCTTTAGATTCTTAGAGCTTTGCAATTAATTATTTGCAGTGGAAAAAAGATCAGGGAAATGAAAGAACGGGCACACTGATTTCCTTTCATGCATGTAATTGTACACTATTTTCCTGAATTATTTTGTAGCAGTTACATTTAAGAAGCGAAATAAAGACACCAGGCAAACCCCAAAACATTGCTGATACTCCACACATGGGGACTGCACGTGCCAGATGCTGCTGAGAAAGCATCTGTGCAAATCTGTAGCCCTTTGTTGTAAAAAGAATTGCTGCAAGTTCAGTTATGCATCTCAGACTTCCTGCACTGGAAACTTACTGCATCCCTAAAGGAGATGTTTTTGCTCTTTCTCTTGAAATAATAAAGTTTGATAAGTTTCTTACACTGTTACTCAGTGCAGGCTGTAATGGTTCATATTTTGTTGAGGGGGTGGAATGGAGAAAAATTACAGTTTAATCACTTTGTCAAATACTTTTGTTGCACTGTACCTTGTGGAACCATTACACAAGTGGAACCAGGGTGCTGCCTTTCCACTCTTAATTTTGTATGTACCTGCTTTCAGCATACAGAGCCCAGAAGGTTGTGTTTTAACTTGTCATTCTCTGCTTGTGCCTCAGTTTCTCCATAAGCATGTTGTTTGATGGCCTGGATTCGGAGTCTACTGTAGCAGTTAGTACAGATCAGTTTATGCAGAAGTTTTCCCTCTTTCTCCGTCAAAATGTTCTGGTTACAGAAAACAGTCTATAATAGATCATCTGTGAATGCACTTTGGTGCTTCTTGAGGAAGGACTGGGTTTAGTTTTCCTCTTTAGCACAGCTATCCTCTCCACTCTTTTCCCATACCCATTCTGTGAAAAGTAACCAGTCTCACTTAATGATTGTGTCACAAAACGCTGTATCATGTTGGAGACCTTAGCACAGCTATGGTTGCATGCATTCAGGCAAATTACTACTTAAGGCACAGCTGCCTGTAGTGGAAGCACTGGTGCCATGCTCCTGAGCGATGAGGATATCCCTTGTATGCTCACCACTGTAGAGGTCCCAAGCCTGGTTTCTGCTTGGCTGCCTACTTCAGGACTCTTTATATACTCTCAGGAGGCAGGAAGGAAACAGAAGATGGTCATTCAGTACCTTTTTTCCCTCCTGAGCAGTCCCTTTGCAGAGATAATGCTGCTACTTGAAGAACACCAAGTGAAGTTTCACTTGGCTGTACACTATTTGCAATAGTTGAGGAGCTCCTAGAGGATCTCCTGGGCTTGGGACCTGTTATGTGGCAAAGGATCTGTAGAAGGAAATCATATTACCCAGTAAGACTGAGTAAATGAGTCCCCTGTACTCTGTAGGCTTCTTAGAAATCTGTTTTTCTCCAAAGATGACCTTGTGTAAATTGCAGAACAGTGCCCCACTCCATTCCACCTAGCCATTACCTACTCAGAGGACTACAACCTACTAGACTGACAAGTGTATATATATAGGTGATGAACTTCAGACAGTGGATTGATAAAGGAGTGGGGTAACTGAACTCCCTAAAGAGAGCAGAAGCCCTTTGCCTGTGCTTACTATGTTGTCTTGTATTGCTGGGGTTCCACCATGCCATTTTAAAATGCTAATAAGATTTTAGGCAGAAAGTGATGCTATGATTTCTTTGTGGGGGTTTTTCTATTGCAATAAAAATAAGTACACTAAGTTTTCTTGTTTGAATGTATGTGTCCACACAGCTGCCTGGTGAATGCAGCTGACCACCAGTTGTCATCTTTACTCTTGTCCCAGCTGGAAAGTGCAAAATGAGAAACTGAGTTGTTTGTGCCAGGTGCTGCTGTTGGAAGTACTGGTGGCTACTGCCTTTTGCTAGAACCGGTCACAGACAATGGTCTTATTTAAGGTGGAGCACATGTTCCTTCTCTAAACACAATTTTATCTTACCATGTCTGTACTCCTGATGCTTGACACAGGTTGGATGAAGTGAGTGAAGGCTGGACAGTTGGTCTTCTGTCAGTATGGGTTTTGTACAACCCTTGGTCATCCAATTGTGTGAGAATGAAAAGTCTAATTGCTGCTGTTGAAGAAGAGGCCTGACAGCTTAAGTATAGGAAAAGG
This sequence comes from Upupa epops, assembly GCA_013397515.1. NCBI lineage: Eukaryota > Metazoa > Chordata > Aves > Bucerotiformes > Upupidae > Upupa > Upupa epops. The sequence goes on from VZRI01010055.1 coordinate 92,458, forward strand.
CTCAAAGCTGATTGTCTTGATGTTACTACTTTCAAAAGGGGAGGAAAAAGCAGCTTTAGAAGAAGTAGACTTTATGCCTGGGTTCCTCTAGAGCTGCAGAGTGACTACTGGTAAAGATTATTTAGCACTGCTCATTGTGCTGCTGTCAGTGGGCTGTTAAGATGTAGGGAACCTATCTGACTCTGGGGAAGAAATTCATTCTGCCTCCTTCAACTTTCTCAGTGCTTATCGATAGCATCCAAATGATAAACCACACAGATCACTGTGTAATACAGAAAAGGGGCTTGGAATGGGGATTTTAACAAAGATTCATGTTTGTGGTTATTTTGGCCTGTTATTCAGATGTGGTGCCAGTACCAGCCCTGCATGAAATACCTTGAAACACGGGTAAAAGGAAAGAGTGTAAACTAGCACTCGCAGTCACTTATATTGTGTCAAAGTTTACAAGTTATTTGTAAATAACTTGTAAAGATCTTGCTGCTGGAACCAGAGATTGTATCCATAATGCAGCTGCTGCTTGTCTGAGCAGCCATGAGAGACTGTATCAAGAGGAGTTTAAATGCAAAATACTAAATAACTGATGGACACAGTAGCCCTGCTCTCAGAAATGAGCAAGCTGCATACAGCTGTGCACAATGAAGAAAGGGAGATGGCACAAGTCCTTCCCACTTGGCAGTTGGGGTGCTGGGAGGGGTGTTTTGCCTTGAACGGAGTGTCTAAAACAGTGTGACAAATATGCTGGAGAAAGCGCAGCAGGTAGTTGAAGTTCTGAAAAGCTGTCTTGGTGGCAGAAAGCTGACAGCGCTGTGGAAGTGCAAAAACGTGAATGCTGAGCTGTATTTTTGCAGGATTCTGAGAAGTGCGCCAAGGTGACAGTGCTGCTTTGCAGGACAGGGATGCATCTGAGCCTGGGGAGAGTAACTCCTGCTTTTAGGATGTCAGAGTAGTATCAGTGCAAGAGGTAAGGAGGAAAGTCTTTCCCAGTTAAGGCTGCAGGTACGAGTATCTGGGGGACTCATAGGGAACCATGGGCTACAGCAAGAACTGAGAGCCACTACAATGTCAGGACTACAACAGGAATGAACTGGCAGGTGTTCCTAACAACCATGCCATGGGAAGCTTTGTCCTTACACCGCACTGTGGCTTATGTTCCTGAACCCCCAGGAGCTCACCATGTACCTGACCCTGTAGCTGACTTGGAAATGTGGGGCATTAGCTCACAGGTCTGCTGCTAGTCACAGACCTCCTGCTAGTCAAGCAACCCAGATCTATGGAGGCTTCTTCTTCAGCATGCCCAGGTAGACACGCTCTAGTGTTTATATTCTGTCCACACATTAACTGAAGAGGGATACATGTAATCACACCTGTACAAACCCTATAAACAAGCATAATCGTAAACTGAGCTAAAAGTTCAGCATCTAACTGCATGCAATGCAGCTGGGTGCTGAGAAACTGTTCTGGGAGCTTCAGTGCATCTGAGAAGAGTTCCACATTCTAGAGGTGGGAGCTTATAACAAGGGACTGATCCAGAAGGCTCCAGAAGCTGTGATTTTTCAGATACATCTATGCCATGGCAAATACAACTTGTAATATCTATCCAAGACTGTCCAACTCACTACTTCATGAAGGAAACTCACAGAAACTCTTGAAATAATCATCTTGGTGATAACAAATGCCTCTCCCAACAAGCAGCTGAGAATGTTTTGGTAAACCTTGTCCAAGGCAATGGCACGGAGGTAAATTATTAACACCATTTCTGTACATCCCCCTTTTCAATGAGTGGAAGCAGAAAAATCAAAAACAAGCAATAATCAGAGTCTGTTAAGCCACTTGAAGCCTTCATATTGAGAGGAATCTGATGAGAATCTTTGGAAAGGGGTTGCACGTTGTTCTGGAAGCAAATAGTACTGAGAAAAAACAGCCAGACTGTGAAACAAAAATATCTCCCTCCAGGTTTCAACCAAACTCAGTACACTGAGCACCATCCGGGAGAGAAGACAGGCTAACTGCTGAGCAAAAGGCACTGCATGTTCCACAGAGGTTATTTCTGATGTCAGAAAATAATTTGGGAATTATTGTAAGAGATGGCAGCTGGGCAGGCTGTCTACCATTACACATCAGGGCAGCATAGCATAGAGCCATATGAATGATCTGACCAGATGGTCTGATTAAATTCTAAATGACTTGCAGGGTAACAGCTAAGGGGTCAAACCGTTACTGCAAAAACCAAACACATTTGGCTTTGTTCAGAGGCAGAACTTTTCCGGTGAGAGCGCTGGCCATTAACAAGATTCAATTAGAAATTCAAGGGACTGTCCAGGTGACTGGAGTCACTCCTGTCCCCTTCCTTGTCACACAGAGACTCCCAGACAGACTAACCTTATCAGGCAGATGTGTTCAGACCCCTGGACCCCTAAATCATAGAATCATATACCTTAGAGAACACCTAATTTCAACCTCTCTATCATGGGCAGGGACACCTCTCACCAGACAGTGTTCCCCAGAGCCCCATCCAAACTGGCCTTGAACGCTTCCAGGAAGAAGGCGTCCACAACTTCTCTGGGCGCCTTGTTTCGGTGCCTCAGCACCCTCACCTCGCGGGATTTCTTCCTAAAATCTAATCCAAATCTATCCTTTTCCACTTTGAAACCATCCCACTTTTTTTCATCACTGAATACATCGCAAATGCCGGGGGGTCACTGCAGCAAACAGTGAACTGAAGACCCCGACCACCCCTCCCCTCCCCCCGAGACTCCTAGGTCCTTCAGAGCTCTGAAGCGAAGAGGGCGGGTGAATACCCAGGGGGGACGGGTCAGTGGCGGGGGCCCACCTCCCCTCAATCAGTGACCGCATGTCCTCATCCCGTTCCCGCGGCGCTGCCCGA